>JAJIBD010022189.1:0-253588 GCA_021461705.1 Cryptotis parvus
TGATCAGATTATAAAATGTAATAGGCAGTGGTAATAGACATGGGGCAGACCTGCCACTGGCTCTCCCCTGTGCCCGCCACTCACGAGGTGCCCGGGAGGGATGGTGGGTTCTAGCCCTGGCCCGCCATCCCAGCAGAGGACTTGAAGCAAGCCAGACAACCCCCACTCCATGAGGGCCTCCATTTTCCACATCAGGACTTCCCCTCGTCAGAACTCCACCCAGCAGACCAGCCTATCACAGCCCGGCTCGTGCAGCCACAAGCGCCGGTCGGTTCATCAATAAATGCTGGATTTAGGGATGACTACAAGAGTATGCCACCCACACAATAGAGCCTGGCAAGCTACCCGTGTCCTATTTGATTTGCCAAATACCAGTAACAATTATAGACCTCATTCCCATGACCTGATGAATGGTTTGAGGCTCTTTATGTTCCTGGAGCAAGCAGGTGCTCTTGGGCTTTACTTGCATGAGACAGGACATATGGAGATGTTACTGGTGCCCACTGGAGCAAATCGATGATAACGGGAAGACAGTGATACAGTGATAAACATCCAAGGTAACTTATTTATTTACAGCACCATTTTGGTGGGTATCATTACTCCCATTTTACAGCGGAGAAAACAGAGGAACTTATTAGAAATCCAGAATGCTAGGCCCAGCCCCAGAGAATGATCCAACATCCAGAATAGGTCCTGGGATCTTTATTTAGCATGTTCCCGGTATTGTCTTAGGTATTATCACTGAATAAGAATTCTTTCTAGAAGGCCCCACCCAGGGGCATGGGACAACTCTGGGCTCTGTGCTCAAGGGTCACCCTGGCAGTATTAGAGGAACATGCAGTGCTAAGGATGGAACCCAAGCCTACTGTATGCAGAGTATTGCTCCAGCCCATTGAGCTATCCCTTCCATTTTGAACAAGAGACTGACTGTATGGGCTTATTCAGACATTTTATTATTTCATTTACTAGGAGCAAAGGGAAAGAAAAGAAGTGAAAAAAAATACCCCTGAATTCTGAGAGCACAGCTTAACCAGGGTATTAAATATATGGAAGATATTAGTCCAAGAGGATCATCACGATCACGATCACGATCTTCCCGTTGATCATCTATTTGCTAGAGTGGGCACCAGTAATATCTCCCTATGTCCTGTCTCATGCCAGTAGAGCCAGGGGCATCGGCTGCTACAGGAACATAAAGAGCCTCAAACCATTATATTAGGTCATAGGAATGACCTAATATAATTGTTACTGGAATTTGGCATATCATATACAACTACGAGAAGCTTGTCAGGCTTGCCGAGCGGGAGGCAAACTCTTTTAAACACCTCCAAATAAAGCATTTATTGATGAACCGCACGGCCGAGCCGGGCTGTGACAGGCTGGTCTGCTGGGTGGAGTTCTGACGAGATTAAAGTCCAAAAAGTGGAAAATGGCGGCGCCCGTGGGAGTGAGGGAGGGGTGGTCTGGCTTGTTGTGAGGCTCTGCTGAGGTGGTGGGCCAGGGCTAGAACCCGCCATGCCTCCCGACTGCCTCATGAAAGGCTGTGCACAGGGAGAGCAAGGAACAGCTCTGCCCCATGTGTGAGTCTCTGGACCAGCATAGCTGGGCCGGATTGAGGAAAAAGCTGCTGCAGGGGTGGGTGTCGGTGATCCCGGGCTGTGAAGGGCTGGTCTGCTGGGTGGAGTTCTGACGAGAGGGAAGTCCAAAGGTGGAAAATGGCGGCGCCCGTGGAGTGAGGGAGGGGTGGCCTGGCTTGTTGTGGAGGCTCTGCCGAGGTGGTGGGCCAGGGCTAGAACCCGCCATGCCTCCCGACTGCCTCATGAACGGCTGTGCTACAGGGAGAGCAAGGAACAGCTCTGCCCCATGTGTGAGAGTCTCTGGACCAAGAGGATCATGACATTAGAAATAATAAGTATGGTGATCTTTGAGGGAAAATTACCAAGAACTTAAAGCTCAGGTCCTACAATACTGTAATGTGTTTAAGTTGTCTACAAGGTGACTGTTGCCAACACACTGAATTTTTCATCTGAGAAAATTCCTTAAGCATCAGCTCAGAGATGCAGGTTTATCTGAAATCAACATGTAGAAACAGATTATATAGCTACAAGACTACAGTGAACTCTAGGTACTCTGGCAAACCCCAAAAGCGAAAAGCAGTTGGTGAATGAGTGTAATGACTTAGGAAATAAGGCAAATCCACATGTTGTGTATGGTTAAGTAGAGAATTTGCAATACGTAACTGGAGTTTCACAGCAGTAACAGAATGATGTCCTCCTTACAATAGAACCTAGTCAATAGCTTTAGGAAAAGCTCCAGGTATTAAAAGTGTCTCTTATTCTTAAGTAATGCAATGTTTGCCACCTCTAAGAAAGAGTCCTGTAATTGTTTTTCAAGGTACAGTTTTCCACTGTTCTTTTATTTGAATTTCTTTATGCTAGAGTAACAACATTTATTTTGCCATTTATATCCCCACACAGCTGGAAAGGCAACAGCCCTGTCTGATTCATTTGTGTGTGTGTGTGTGTGTGTGTGTGTGTGTGTGTGTGTCCGTGGGCAACTGTTTTTTGCACTGTCAAAGGGTTTTCATAAAATGCTAGATATAAACAAAAGAAAAAGTTAACAGTTGTTATCTTCATGTGGTAAGAAAAATGAATAACTACTGACACTCTGACATTTTCTAAATTATATACAATTACTGTGTATTTCTTTGAAAATAATAAAACTTTATATAAATGCTTTTACTCTGATATTTATCTTTAATCTCAATACAACAGTCATGGTGCAGTTTGGTAAGGACTGTACATATCTCAGTTTTGAGGAGAAGATGCTAAGGACGAAGTGAAATTAAATGATTGTTGGATCCAGTCTCAAAATGAAGATGCAGTGAAGACCCAAATCTGATCAGATGGCTTCTGACCCTTGGTTTATTGGCAGAGAGACCTGTACTGTCTATGCATACAGAACTGTGACAGAGAAATGAAGGAGATCAGTTTAGGGTAGCACACAAAATAGCTTCAGAACTACAACAATAAGAGCACTGGCTTGGTTTGGTTCAGTCCAATCAGGATCTGTGGGATCTGTGAAAATAAACTCTCCTGTACTGAGTCGATTAAACTTTTATTTATTCAATTAAGTTTTTGCTTTTATTTTGGGAGGTTATACCCATAAAGGCCCAGGGGCTACTCCAGGCTATGCACGCCAGAATTACTCCTGGCAGTGTTCAGGGGACCATATGGAATGCCAGGGATCGAACCTGGGTCAGCCGCATGCAAGGCAAATGCCCTACCCACTAGACTAGCACTTCCCCCCCCAATTAAACTTTTTTAAATTTCTTTTTAGCTTTGTTATTATTTATTTAATTATTTTTTATTATACCACCTTTTTTTTTTATTATACCACCTTTGAGATATACAGCAATTAAACTTTTAAATAACAACCAAGAACCAATTATGAACACCTTTTGTAATTGTATGTTTCACGGTGGTATAATAAAAAATTAAAAAAAAAATAAATAACATTTTTAGATAACTCCTGTTTTGCTTAGTAGCTCACATTGTTAGAAACTATTTCCAAAAGACTTGGGCACCAGTCACCAGTAACCATGAGAACACTTAGCGTCTTTCTGAGTACAAGTTTTTTGTATCCTAAGCCCTGATACAGCCAGTTCCTTGGACCTAAGAGCATCACTATCTCTCAGAATTAACAATGATGGCCAACTTGACAAAACACAAAAAGGTTTTGAATTTATAGTTCAGAAGTTTTATTTGGTGAAGTTGACATATATTCTTAAGGGATCTCACGGAATTTTTAGAGTTATGTGGGGAAAACCCCCACAACTTGATCTGAATGGTTATAGTGAATGGCCTAGATATGTGTGTGTGGGGTGGAGGGGTGCCTCCTGGGTTGGGTACCATCTTCAGGGATTGGGAATGTGTCCTGTGTGTCTGTGACTTATTATCAAAACTTTGATGTGCACAAGCACCCCTCCTTTCCCTTGTATTTGCAGATGTCTCCTTACTCAAATGTCACTCTATTGGACCAGAATAAAGGAAGCAACTACAGATCCCTGCCACCAAACAACTCCTTCTGCCCTAGCAAGAAACATTCTGTCAATCTCAGTAATGGAAATAACCTTGGACAAATAATTGACTATATACAGTGTAAATATCCTCAAAGTGTTTGCAGATTTCATCAAAAGGCTAAGAGTTTTTTACTGAAGATCAGGATCATGGCAGAAAAGGAAATTAGAGGAAGGAAGCATCCGTCTCTTTTTCAGAGTCTCTGTAATTTTCTATAAAGATTTGCACTTTGATTATGCTTAGTAGCACCATATGCTGGAGTAGGATTCAAGATCAAAGGTTCTAGCCACAGCACCTCGAGTTTTGCTAAAGGAAGGATCAAATGTTTCTGTTGGTACAATTCTAATGGACTGTAAGCACACCCCTCCAGTCCTCAAAAATCCTTCAGTGCCCCAGTTTAATTCCAAAATATATCTGATAGATCGCAAATGTGAAAAAATTTTAACATCTTTTCCACTTTCTTCTTAAAAAGTTCTTAGCACTTAAAGACTTTGGAAGTAAACGGTTTATGGCAAACCTAAGTTTAGCTTGTTAAATTATGAATCGTCTTAAAAATGGGGAAACTTTCTTGCCCTGCAGGAGCCTACAGACAGTTGCAGCAGATAACATCCAGTTCATCTGGAATTGTGACTAGATACACAGAGTGGTTGAAATCAGTCGAGGACCACATAAGACACCATTTTGAAAGAATTTTACCTGCTACCCATTCTAATGATATTGAAGAATGTTTCACTGAAGGAATGCAATTCAGACACCTTTACTACTTAAAGTTGGAAGGGATCTTAGTGAACATTATCCCAGTGTTTCTTAAACTCTGTATGCATCCCTGCCTGCCACACTCAGTTTCTTTCCTTTTTTTTATTCTTTTTGTAGAATTTCTCAAAGTCATGACCATGCTTGGTACACAGTGATTCTCTGAGGAAGAGACATGATTTGGACTGACCACAACACCTTCTCCTCTTCCCTTCTCATAATCTTTTAATTTTACAAGGGCCAGATGAGGACAATAACACCCTAGGTAAACACTGTTTCAGAAATATACCCTTCAGAAAGGGATGTGCCGTGTGGACAAATGATTCACTATGTGAACTGAATGATCACAGAGCTGGCGCAGACTCGAGACCTGTCTGTACAGCTCTCGGCAGAGAAGTTGCACATAGAGGATTACGTGTCGCTCTGGGCCCTGCAGAGGAGCCTGTGAACAATGAAAAAGAAAATTTTTATTTATTTTTATTGTATTATAACACTGTGAGATAGATATTTACAAGGCTGTTCATGATTGGGTTTCACTCATGCAATGTTCCAGCGACCGTCCCTCCACCTGTGCACATTTCCCACCACCAATGTCCACAGATTTCCTCCCCCCCCTCCCTCAGCCTGCCTCTATAGCACGTATTCCTCCTCCTTTTCCTCCTCCTCTTCTTCTTCTGCCTCCTCATTCTCTTCTTCTCCTCCTTCTCCTTCTCCCTTCTCCTTCCCTTCTCCTTTTCCTCGTCCCTCCTCCTCCTTCTCCTCTTCCTCTCTCTCCCCTTCTATTACTCATTGTGGCTTTCCATACATACATTTAGGGGTTATCATTATATCCCTGGATCATCAACACCCATCCTGCAGCAGTTTTTTTTTTCAATCCAGCCCAGGTATGCTGAACTGGAGACTCTCAGACATGGAGCAGAGCTACTACTTGCTCTCCCTGTGCCCAGCTGCTCATGAGGCGCCCGGGAGGCATGGCGGGTTCTTGCCTTGGCCTGCCACCCCAGCAGAGCCACACAACAAGCCAGACGGCCCCCCCCCTATTCCATGGGGCCGCCATTTTCCACATCAGGACTTCCCTCTCGTCACAACTCCACCCAGCAGACCAGACTATCACTGCCCAGCTCTCGCGGGTCGCTAGCGGCCTCGCAGTTCATCAATAATTGCTTTATTTAGAGGTGACTACAAGAGTATGCCACCCGCATGGCAAGCCTGGCAAGCTCCTCGTGTTGTATTTGATATACCAAATACCAGTAACATTTATATTAGGTCATTACCATGACCTAATATAATGGTTTGAGGCTCTTTATGTTCCTGGAGCAAGCGGATGCCTTTGAGATTCAATGAGTCTCATTCTCATTGAATGAGACTACTCATTCTCAGTGAATGAGTAGTCTCATTCTACTAGCATGAGACAGGACATATGGAGATATTACTGGTGCCCGCTCTAGCAAATAGATGATGAACGGGAAGATAGTGATAGATAGTGATAGTGATCATTATATCCCTTGCCTACATTCAATGCTCAGTTCTAGTCTGGTGTTACCATTTCCAAATTAGTAGATCACTGGTATAAATTTATATCCCACAGATGAATACAGTCATTCTATATCTGTTTGAACCACAGTGTTTTAATTTATTTACTTGGTTTTTGGACCACAACTGGCAATGCTCAAACTTAATGCTGGTTCTGAACTTAGGGATTACATCTGTGGTGTTGGAAGCTCTATGGATCAAACTGACAGTCAAACTGAGGTGCTGATGAAAAAATCAAACCCAGGTAAGCCACACAAAGCAAGTGCCTTACCCACTGTATATCTCTCTGGCCCTGAAGCATGGCATTTAAAATATGATTATTTCAGTGGAAATGTTCAACCCACCAATGCCTATGTACATACAAGTAAGTCACAGACTTTATCTACCTTCTCTAGATGTATATTCACAATATTTACATTACCACTAGAGTATTGCTTCTCTCCCAATCACTAGTTTTAAAATAAAGACTACAGTTTTGTTATTTCAGAAGCACATGTCCATTGTAAAAAGCCAAAACACACAGTAAGTAACAATAATAAAATATAGACTATATTCCCTTTGGTGAGATCAAATTGTTATGTGTGGCTTATTTTCTCTGAATTTTCTGTTAGCAAAATTTCATCTGGTTCTTAATGGCAGTGATTTCCCCCCCCCCAAATAGTCTTCTGCAGTTTGCTATCTAAGTCAAGATTTAGGTCTAGACTGTGCAGTCTTTTTTTGGCTAGAGGCCACTTACAGCCATACTTGGCCTAAGCTATGCAGCCTGATGGTTCACTGTTCTGGCCAGCACTGATTAGGGCCAATTAGGGTACATGCAGTGGTGTTTGTGGTTCCAGGATTGAACTTAGAGCCTCTCACACATAGCCATATGTTCCACCACTGGCACTATCACCCAGCCCTGCACCATGCATTTTATCTGGTTTGCGTCCCTTCAGTGTTTCCCTTCAGGGCAGAACAGTCTTTAATTCATCTGCTAGTTTCCCCTATTTAATGTTGGTCTGATTCTTTCCACAGGGGGTCATTTAGTTTGATCTTCTGTGCCCTGTGTTTCCTGCACATCAGAAGTTTGTTTGGGGGCTGGACTGAATCATATGAACACATATCCCCCTAAACACAAAATGGGTGCTAGTGTGTGCTTCATATGAAATCCCATCAGAAGGCACATATCATCAAGAGCTCATTGTTTACTGGAACTCCATCTTTTGGTTCTGAGATGGTCGCTAGAGTGTGCTCATGTGATGTCCCTTTATGTATGGCAACTCACATGTAAAATTTACCCTGAACCATATACTGAATGGTCAGAACCTATTCAATCCTCACTTAAACGGAAAAATCACTAGGAAGGACAAGAGTAATTTTCTCAATGTTATCATTTCTTTTCTATTTGTTAGTTGTTATTCTTTAGTGAAGAGTTTTCTATTATCAACTAGACCTAATGTCACCATACATTTCCTGCCAGGGAAGCAGAAGTCCTTTTTTCTTTAATTATCAATTTTTGGAGCGAGAGTAATTTGTCAGCAGAAACCTCAGGGACAAGCAATAGTACTCTTTTTCATGTATCTTTGTCATTTTCACACAGTTGGTTTCTACAGTTTCCGGAGTATCTGAACCATTTTCACCAAATTGGTTCCTACAACTTCCCTCTGTGAACATGTTACCACTGTGCTATGTGTTCAGTTTTATTTTTCAGTTGGATGATAATGTGCTTCTGCTGTAATATGAAGTAGCTAATGCACTTATACACTTAGAGAATTTAAGTTTACAGAATCTAAGTGGGAATATATTCACAGAGAAATCTTATTCCCATCACCTGCTTCCTCTACCTTCTTGCTTCCCCTTTTAAATTTCATTGTGGAGAGCAGATATAGCTATTTGTATTTAGATGTATAGCCTATTTTACCTCTGTGCACACACCCCTTGCTTTATACCCATCTACTTGATGCATTCAGAGATCTTTCTGCATTAGTATATAAAAACCTTTTTATAGTCTCCTTTTAGAATTGTTCTTCTGTTTTGTGGACATACTGTAGTTTATTCACCCATGTCTTTGATACTTGGCTCTTGCATTCTTTCTTTTTCCTTGTATTTTTTAGCCTTTTCTTGGACAAACGTTTGCATTGCCCAACTTGTACTTCTCAACTTCTTTGATACTGGGCCCTTGCATTCTTTTGTTTTAGCCTTTTCTTGGACAAACATTAGTATTGCTCTACTTGTACTGCTCACCCTTGGACTTGAGCAGATACAGATGCACATAGGTTCCTGTGTGTACCAGAGTCAAGGGGGACTGCACACGCAGCTTTCTTCTTTATATTTCTAGATTATTTTCCAAGGACTCAGACTCCGTGTTGTTGTTCTTGTCATTAGGCCACACCCAGCTGTGTCTGTGACTTACTCCTGGCTTTGTGCTCATGGAACACTCCGGCAGTGCTCAGAAACCATATCTGGTGTGAGGGATCATATGCAAGCTAGTGCCTTAACCCATGTAATATCTCTGGCTCCAGACTCAAGACTCTTAACTACTCAGCTGAAACTGCTCCAAATGTCCTGGTCTTTCCACACAGATAAATGCACTTTAATGAAGCCTTTAAAATAGTGTTAGCATCCTGTTAAGTCTATAGAACAACTAGAAACTTGTGTATTGATGGTGTGACCAAAAAATGATACAATTATTTGGAGGAACTGTCCCTAAATATCCTGTTATTATCACTCTTAGATTTCCCCAAGAAAAATGAAAAAAATGTGTTTTACAAACAATATTTTAAGTTGAGTAGCCTTATGTCTGATAAGCCTAAATTGCAAACAACTCATATGTCCATTCACACTTAAATGGATAAACCAACAGTGATAGCCATGGTGTTGAAATTTCACTCTACAATGTTCCAATACGTGGAATAATGTGGAATAATCTTGAATAAGGAAAGCCAAACATGAAAAAGGACATATGCTGGGTTCCATTTATATAAAGTCCTAAAACAGACAATGTTAATTTATTGTGATAGAAATCAGAATGGTGGTTTTCTTGGTAAGGGTTAGGAATAGGGTGTATGTCTGCCCATGCACACAAATTTTGCTGCCAAGTATATGTTTTCCCATTCACATGCTGCACACATCTCCCCACTTGATACGTGTACCTTTATACTTTAACACTGGGATGTGACCAGCTCCCTCCACTCTGGAGAAGCCCATGTTCTCTCCGAGCATGTATCTGACCTCTCCCTAACCGCCTTTTATTTCCCAATAAATTTGTTATACTAAGAAGTGGGACTTGGTTGGATGCTTTCTAGAGTCATGGTGATGGTCTATGTTTTGAATAAGGCATAAAGTATAAATAAATGCAGCAATCAGAAGTCATAACTGAATATCTGTGCAGTCTTTTGTTGCACGTTGTCAATGATACTTGAATTATGAAAGCATTCATCTGAAAAGTTCTTGAAATAAGTGAAAGCTTTTTCCTCATCACCTTAAACTTGGCTATTTTTTTATTCTGGGTTTGAACCTCATATTATTCCTTATCTCTGCGATTCAATCTTACACTTGACTATGTGTAATTTTTATGCCTATGATTCTTATAAACCAAGCCTTAGCTCCCCAAGTCGACTGGAAGTGTCCTAAAAGGAATTATGATTCTGCCACCTCATGCCTTTTACAACAATTGTCAGCCTATGCTGCTTATTACTAGAATCACCTGTATTTTAGTTGTCTCAGGTTGCTACAACAATATATCATAGTCTGGGTGGCTTAAATGACACA
This sequence comes from Cryptotis parvus, assembly GCA_021461705.1. Lineage (NCBI taxonomy): Eukaryota > Metazoa > Chordata > Mammalia > Eulipotyphla > Soricidae > Cryptotis > Cryptotis parvus. The sequence continues at coordinate 10,116 of JAJIBD010022189.1, forward strand.
GCAATTAGATATTTTTCACATATCTCTTGCTCTGGAATCTGAGATGAGGGTGTTGAAATGCTGGTAGGCCTCTAAGAGAGGTGGAAAGGCCTCTCTTACTGGCTTGCAGACCTTCTGCCATGTCTTCAGTGCAAAGAAAGAGACGAAGGGGTGGGGGATAGGGGACCAAGCAAGAGAGGGAGGGAAGAGGAATGAGAAGGTGTGCAAGCAGGATTTGTAGCTCTCTTCCTGTACAGACACTAGTCACACCATACGGACTTCACTCACGCATCTGAACCTAACCAAAGACCCATCTCAAAACACCATCACTTTGGTATTGGTCTTAAAAGATCGATTTGGGGGTGGAAGAGAGAAACATAGTATATAGCATTTGGGGATTTTTTAAAAAAAAATGGGTCATTCCTGAATCTCGTTGTTGCAGGACACCCTAGAAGCCTAGGCCTCTGCATCTGCCCTGGATTGCCTCCTGCAGGTCATTTCATAGATAGGGGGATGGTCTGAATGTGGCAGTCTTATCTGACCATGTATTCTGTACTGGCTGGTATAAATATTCTCTCATGCTACCACAATCATCGTGGGACTAGCTAGATCTTACCAGCATATTTGCCTGGCCACATTGGATCTCTAAGTAATTAGACCAGAGAGAAATGCTGTTTGCCTCCAAGCAAGCAAGCAAGCATGGATCTCCTGATAACTCAAAGGCAACTAAACTACAAAACTACCATGAAGTAGACGAGACTCTTGTGAAGGCTTGGAGAAATATTTAACTGGCATTAGTATTAGACTTTGGTACAGAGACATGCCATCTCAGAAACCCCTTCTCTACCCTATAAAGGCAATTCCAGGCAGATCTTAGCTCAAGACATTAGGTGAGGTACTGGGAGAAATTACCTGAGGGCATTTGATCCTTCCTGCCAGGGGAAGTTACATTTAGCTTATAGCTTCTCCCAGCTCTGCTAGGAGGCTTTTAATTAGCTCTGGGTCCTTGTAAACAGCCAGAAAGTCTCCTGAAGTTGCTACACTTCTATAGAGCTATTTTCCTGTTTTCATCTCTAGATAGTCCAGCCCAGAATGGGCTGGGCTGGGGAGTTTAGGCGGATTTCTAGCTGTAAAATAAGATGCAAGAAGAAAGAGTCTCTCCTTTTTTCCCCCCTTTTTGCTATTTCGGCTTCCCTTGGTGTTTTGCTTTTCTGTCCTCTCCATTCTCTGTTGGGCCTCAACACGTGGTGGCAGCCATCTTGGCCTACACCTGGCTGGGGCCTAGCTGGGAACCCAGAGTCCGGAGGTTTTCCCTGCTCTTGGATTGTATATTGGAACCTGTGATAGTAAAGCCCTTTAAAAACTGCATCGGATTCCTGAGTCTTCATTCCCCGCCCGGCTTCGGAGGTAGAAGGGAACTTCGCTTCCCGACACTGTCGGGGACCCCGGTGGCGCTCCTTGACACTCGTTTTTGGCTATTGACTCAGTTGATCACTGGTAGACCCTGAGCAGTTGTGCTTTTTGAGTGTTCCCCCATGGAGACTGAGGATCAGTGCTTTGTTTCCTCCTGTCCAGAGGGGTCAGTAGACCAGCAGCAACTAGGTTCTTGTAAAGACTATAGAAATCTTTACTCTCACCCCAGACCTTTAGATCTGGCCTTGCCCGCGACCAGAATCCCCAAATGATTCCTAAACACCATAACATTTGGAAATTACTGATCAGCTGGATCTTGTATGACTTACAGACAGGTATGAAGCTAGGCCAGCAATCAAATCCTGTTTGAATTCAGATAGACTAACATTTTGCAGCAGAGTTCCAGCATTTTTGGGGTCTTTTTTCTTTCTTGGAAGCTTGTAAAAGTGTGGATCTTGCTTATAATGAATTGCACCTTACCTGTGAAGATATTGTCCATTACCTATATATCATTGTCTATCAGCAAACAAAATAATAGCAAATATATCTAATGGTTAAAGAACAATTCTCATGTTGTTGAAAATACACTGAGACTCTAATGATTCTATCACAGTGAATGATGAGGTTTTTAGCTTTCCTTGAGTTTTAAAGCTGTTGGTGAAATAAAACAAAACTTGTACTCCAACTGTAAAAGGGGATAAGGTGGCACTTAGCATAGCACATGAATTCTATGTAACTGATAAATAATTCATAAGCTAGGGAAATAAAAAAGTGTGCCTAAATAAATAGATGAGAATACCTAATGCTTAAAATATCCTGATCGTTGGGAACTGAGAGAGTTGCTATAATATGCTGTTATGTAGCATGATGTACTAGTTTTTGAAAGATTTGGTAACAATATCTATATATATATATATATATATATATATATTTAGTACTATAGGAATGTGGACTTACCTGATGTTCTGAAGATAGTTTAAGGGCTTGTCATCAATCAATATCATAACTGTGGTATTCACTATGAATATGGCATGTGAGGTTTCTAAAAAGGGAATTCCTAGTTGTCAGACACTAAAAATGATAAATTTCCACTTTCATTTTTAGAAATGAGTATAGTTCTTTTTAAAAATGATTAATTTTCCAGAGAGATTGTGCAGGAGTTAAGGCACTTGCCTTGCATATGGCTAATCACTATTTGTTCACCTGCAATGCATTTCAATCTCTGAGAACCTTCAGGAGTGATCCCTGAGCACAGACTCAGGAGTAAGCCCTGCGCACAGCCAAGTGTGGCCTTCAGAACAACAACAAAAAAAGAATCCTGATTAATTAAATTTTAATTTAAAAGAACAAAATGTACTCTTACCTTAGTAGAAGTGCATTTCTAAATTCCAAACTAGGAATAATTTCCAGTCCTGGGAATTTATCTTCTCATTTTCCTTTCCATTTCTAATTGCTAACTTCTCGGTTTAATGAGATGATGACTAAATTCTGCTGAAACATAACAAATGACATTCATAAACTAAATATAAATTCTGTACACAAAGTTTATTAAAAAAGCAAAAGATGCCTATGTTAAAGACACATATACTTATGTACACATGCATAAATACATGTGTCTATGTTAAACGCATGTATGTCAATATATGTATGCATACATACAGTCAAGCTTTTTTTTGTTTCTTTGTTTTGCTATTGGGCCAGACCCAGCTATAATCAGGGCCTAATTCCAGCTCTGAACTCAGGGATCACTTCCAGCAGAGACCAGGGAAACATATATGGTGCTGGGGATAGAACCTGCACAGGCTAAGTACAAGGCAAGCACCTTATTAAGTGAGTTATCTCTCCAGGCCCCAAGAAACATTTTTTAAAATAAGGAAGCCTTGATAATGTTTTGTATTTCAACTGCATTTCTCAAATGCCTATGATTGATATTCATCAAATTGTGCTCAGGTTCAACCCAGCATATTATATTTATATTATTTTATTGGTTGTCTGTTGTGTCCCAAACAAAAATACACCCTGATACAAAAAAAAAAAAACCTGGATATTGAGCACATACATGGAGAATTTATATTCCAGGATTGAGAATTAGTAACAAGTTCATTGTTGGTTTAGTAGAAAAGAATACCTTGCTGGTTTAGTAGAAATAAATGTAAAAGAATTTGTTTTTCCCATTCCCTTCCAAAATAATATAAGGCATTTTTCTATTAAATGCTGTATAAATTGTCCTTCATACTAGTGAGGTAATTTTAGAATAGTCAATTTACTGCTTCATTTTAAGCAGATTTTTTTCAAGATATTTTAATGAAAAATAAATACACTTTTAAAAATAATTAAAACCAAGCTGTGTAGCGTTGGCCTCCCGCCCCTCCTGGAGTGGTCCATGGAGTTCCTGGGGGGGAAAAGTAAAAGGCTCAGCCAGCCCCTGGCCATGTCCTCCATAGCTCCTAGGGCTTGCTCAGCATGCAGGCGGTCATGCTGGCTGGACTTGGAGAGGGATTTGGGCCCCTCCACCCATTCCCCAGACTCTGGGTCATGGGCGTGGCCCTGAGCTGCCAGTCATCACAGCCAACCACCAGAAGACAGACATTCCAGATCCACAGCTGCGCCGGCATGCGGCTGATCTGCCGCCATGCAATAATCTTAGACTATAACGCATTTTAGCACTAGGTCCTTCCCAGGATCTTTCTCATTTACTCACTTTAGTGATCATTCTAGTTGCTACAAACTGGAGAGGTTATGGGGAATGAGGAATTATGATGTCACACTAAAACTCACTAATAAATATTCACATAGAGTCATCATACATCGTTAGTATCTGTAGGGCCAACCACAAAGTGTAACAGAAGAGAGAGAAGAGAGAGAGAGAGAAAGAGAGAGAGAAATACAGGGACAGAGACAAAGAGATAGATTGAGAAGTAAAAAATATGCCTGCAATAGGAGCAGGCAGGGTTTGGGTGGTGGGGGGGTGTGTTTGGGATATGGGCGGTGGAATTTGGCACTGGTGAAGGGATGGGTGCTGAAACACTGTATGGCAGAGACCCAATTATGAACATCCTTGTAATTGTATATCTCAGATGGTATAATAAAAATTTAAAAAATAATAATTAAAACCTTGGAAACTGCTAGCAAATGGGAATTTGTGTTTTAAAAAATCATTTTATGCACATTTAAATGCCAACTCTTTCATAAAATAATTGTTTTATGCACATTTAAATTCTTAATATTTTGTAAACTATTTGTATGAACATTTTATTTTTTTGCCTTTTAGGAACTGCACTGCTGCACTGGACTTTCATCCATTCCCCAGTGGCCTTGGAGACATGTGGCAGAGCTGCTACTGGCTCTCCCTGTGCCCAGCCACTTCATGAGGCGCCCGGGAGGGATGGCAGGTTCTAGCCTTGGCCTGCCACCCCAGCAGAGCCTCACAACAAGCCAGACGACCCCCCACTACATGAGGGGCCTCCATTTTCCACACCCGGACTTCCCCCTCGTCAGAACTCCACCCAGCAGACCAGCCTATCACAGCCTGGCTCATCGAGATCCAACCTGCTGCAGTCTTTTTAATCCGACCCAGGTATGCTGATCCAGAGACAGACATGGGGGCAGAGCTCCTACTGGCTCTCCCTGTGCCCAGCCATTCATGAGGCGCCTGGGAGGGATGGCAGGTTCTAGCCCTGGCCTGCCACCCCAGCAGAGCCTCACAACAAGCCAGACGACCCCCCCCCACTCCATGAGGTCCTCCATTTTCTACACCTGGACTTCCCCCTCGTCAGAACTCCACCCAGCAGACCAGCCTATCACAGCCTGGCTCGCACGGCCGCTTGCGCCCGCTTGGCGGTTCACCAATAAATGCTTGATTTTGAGATGACTACAAGAGTATTCTACCCACACGGCAGAGCCTGGCAAGCTACCCATGTCGTATTTGATATGCCAGATACCAGTAACAATTATAGACCTCATTCCCATGACCTGATGGAATGGTTTGAGGCTCTTTATGTTGCTGGAGCAAGCAGGTGCCCTTGGACTCTACTTGAATGAGACAGGTCATATGGAGATGTTACTGGTGCCTGCTCAAGCAAATCGATGATGAACAGGAAGACAGTGATACAGTGATACTGTGATTTTATTTTTATCATCTTGATCCTTCACATACACCAGGCAGAGCTACTACCAGTTATTCCTGTGCCCTGCTGATCCAAGAGGTGCCCAGAAGGGAAGGCAGGTTCTAGCCCTAGTCTACCACCCAAGCAGAGCCTCTCAAGAAGCCAGAGGAACCCCCACACCCTGAGGGCAGCCATTTTCCATATCAGACTCCCCACTTGTCAGCGCTCCACCCAGCAGAAGATTTGATCACAAGCCCAGCTCATCAGAGACCCACTCTATAGCAGTCTTTTTCAAGCCCAGCCCAGGTATGCTGATCCAGAGACTCACATAAGCGGGGCAGAGCTGCTACCAGCTCTCCCTGTGCACCTGGTGGGGAAGGCAGGTTCATAAATAAATGCATGAGATGAGAGGCAAATAGAAGAGTATCCCCCTCACACAACAGAGCCTGGCAAGCTACCCATGTCGTAGTTTATATGCCAAAAAAAAAAAACCAGTAACAATTATAAACCTCATTCCCATGACCTGAAGGAATGGCTTTAGACTCTTTGTGTTCCTGGAGTGAGCAGATGCCCTTGGGCTACACTAGCATGTGACAGGACTTACGGAGATGTTAGTAGTCCCTGCTCAAGCAAATTGATGAACAATGGGAAGACAAGTGATACAAGTGATACAAGGGTCCTTCCTTCACAGGTGGAAGCATACTAGGTATTCTGTGCCTTGATATTTTTCACAGAAGTAACTTTGGAGAACAAACCTATAAATCAACCTTCTTTTCAATGCTGCATGGTGATCTAGGTATGGGTTTATACATACTAGGATTTATACACCTAGTAATATAAATTTATATTTCTTCCCAGGATTTTTCCTTAAATACAACGTCCAAATGCATAAAATATTAGTCTATTTTTGAGCTCAGATGCCAGTATATCTCTTGAATAGTATATAAAAAAATAAAACTGCTGTGTCCAGGAATATTTGCTTCCAGAATTTCAATACTTAATGTCAAAGTTCCTTTACAAAGGCTTGAGCCCTGAGCAGTGCCCAGGAGTATTTGCTCAGATAGGTGCCCACACATCCCTTTAACCATCCTTTCTCCCTTACCCCATCAGTACCCTTTCTCCCTCCTTGATTTTTCAATCCAGACAAAAAAACCTGTCACCACTCACATCTCAAAAGAAAAATCACCAAAATTTTTTCTTCTTTCAACTCCCCTGTTACCTCATATGTTCAGCAAGATGACAATTTCCTCCTGTTACTGTCTCCCTTCCTCCTCTTTTTCAGTTTTCTCCAGTGAGGTGCATCTAGCCCTACTACAAGAGGACTCTTGAGAAGTTGCTTCTTACTCCTACTGTCTTCAGTACTGAGTTCTAGGTCGTTAGCAAGTTTCACTACTAGAACCTTTTGGTAGAATCGCTCTATCCATTTCTCTTGGCTACTGTCATCTCTTGGTTTTGGTGATACAACATTCTCCTCTGATTGTAGAAGTTGTACCTGTACTGTTGTACTTCTCTGCTTGTACTCTCCATTTTGCTGGCTCCTTGTCATCTCCATGTTATCCTGAGTGCTCACACTCCAATCTTTGGACTTCATCCTTAGCTCTGTTCCCTTGTCTGGTGAGCTGGTCCAGTCACCTGGTGTTAAGTACCGTTGTCAAGCAGAGGAACCTGAATTATCCTCTGCCTAGATCCCGAAGTACAATATTTATGTGCATTGCACAGACTGGCATCTCTGTTGTAATATCACACTATCAAAATATCAGCATTTGTGGCAGTGGGAGAAAGATTACAAGGATTGTGGCGCTTGTCTTGCATAAGGCTGACCCTGGTTTGATCCCTGTTGCCTCAGATTGCTCCCTAAGCATCACCAGGATGTGATTCATAAGCACAAGCTAGGATTAAACACTGAGCACTGCCAGGTGTGCCCCCTCAAAAAAAACTGTGTAAAATTAGTCTTTTTCCTGTTTTGTTCTGCTAGCAGGACCTTGTGAAAGTTTTCTCAAATTTTCCATTTTACATAGATTGTTTTAATCTAAAAAGCAATACTACATTTTTTCTCAACATATTTTAATAAAAAATAAATACACTTAAAAATCAAAACATTGGAAACTGTTAGCCAATGGAAAGTTGTCTTTTTTAAAAAATATTTTATGCACATTTAAATGCCAAGTCTTTCATAAGAATAATTGTTTTTTATGAAATTGCAGACATTAGAATTTCCATTAATACAACAGTACAGGTTGTTTGCCCCATCTTCAGGTCACAGGATAGATCTACTGAGTGAATGGCATGGGAGGGAGGACATAGTCCATGCCCTTCATAAGATATATATGCCAGAGAGTGGGAGATGAACTATAAGCTTTCCTCTTCAGTGATGTTTTGCAAACCCAAAGCTTTGCTCTTTGGTGATGTTCCTAAGGATCCTGTGGTCTAAACATTGCCACTGCCACTGTCAAATGTAAGACCAATTGCTCTGCTGGGCACCACTTACCACAGAAAAGAAACTGCAGTATTTTCTCTCTTTTTTGACTTGTGAGTTAGCCTACATCAATCTTGGGCATATCATTCAAAACAATGTTTTGAGTAATGCACAAACCTGCCAATATTATGTGGGGACTGCAACAAATGAAGACTCCAATGGGGTTTTTCAAGCTTGGCACTGTTGACATTCAGGGCTAAATTATTTAACAATGTACTTTGCCACTACCAGATTTCAGCAGGTCTGCTACCCCTTAGTTGTTACAACCCCAAACCTCTCCAGACATTGCCAGCTTTTTCAGGGAAGCCAAACTACCTCCATCTTAGAATCACTTACTTGCAGACTGTCTACTTAAACTTGTTACTACAACACTGATTGATAGTAACTTGATGAAAAACTTAAGGGAGAGACCTTGAATCAAATCCTTCCAGCTAAGCTGTTCCCAGAATTAGGATTCTCAGAAATCATGTGAAATGTTTCGAAAGCCATATATTTGGCTGTTAGTTTGGGGGCAGTTTTCTCTGTATTACCAGGTGATATACAAGTGCAATCCATCTCTCTGTGTAAATAGTATATGCTAAGTGGTGTCCTGGAGACACAAGTGTATTTTATTAGCAGATAGCAAAGACTTCCATAGGTCTCTTTGGAACTGAAAGTTTATAGAGATGAAAACATTTGGGCCATCTTTACTGATGGTCCCTAGACATTTAAAGGTAGAAGATGGATGTGTGTTGTGAAATATTTCAGCTCAAAACAAGGATGTGACAAAGGGAAGTTCTCTTAAGGCCAACATTGAACGTGTCCACCAGTCTGGGAGGAGAAAAGGCCAGAGGGAAGAGTTTGCACCTACTTATGATGCCAATCTTCATTTTGCTGACATGTTGGTGACTAGGAGTTGGGAAATGTTTGCAGATGAACTGTTTCACTGGGTACTTGTCCTAGGTGAATGTTCAACATTAGACATTCACTAATGAATCTCTTCCCATCAACTGGGCAACATAACATCCTGTAAATACCAATCAACTTCTTACTCAGGAAACCCAAGGCTTGCTCAATAGGCTTATGGAGAGTCTGGCCACTATAGCAATGAAAGGAATGGAAGCTTTGCCTAGACTCAACAATTTGGATTTCCTCTCTAGCTTCCAAAGCTACTCTGGGCTTCCATCCCTGCTAAAATACCTACCTGCTACCAGCAGAAAGAATGCTGAACCCTAAGGGGCATCATGTTTCAGGAGGCTAATCAGCCATCTGGTAGTAAGTTTATTACATTGGATTCTTTTTACTCTTGAAAAACATGTTGGGATCATAGTGTAATCGATGAGACCAAGAAAGACTCCAGGTCCTCAAGAAATCAAGTATCAAATCATCTTACTGAAAAAGAACTTCAAACAACTTAAGTGTTGGTTAAAGGCAAAGGGAACATGGAAAGATCTCATTTTTAATTATTATTCAACTATTATTGTCAATCAAATTATTCTTAATGACACAATTATGTTATTAAGCAGTAATAGTTATTACCATAAAGAAGAGTAGCAATTATATGAGTTATACATACTTCTCTGCATGGCTTATATTGGGAGCAAACACCTGGCTACGCTCAGGGTTTGCTCCTGGCTCTCTCTGCTCAGGAATCACTCCTAGCAGTGCTTAGGGAACTCTGCAGTGTCAGGGATAGAACTGGGGTCAACTGTATGCAAGGCAAGTGACTCAGCCCCAGTACAATCTCTCTGACCCCTGCTTTGCTAATATTACCCATAATTGAATGTTAGTGTTAGTTAATTTCACAACCCTCTGGATTACAGAAATCCAACATGCAATGGTGACTAAAGGAAAAGTGGAATTGACCTCAGGGGTGAGCACTGTGGCTGGGCATGTCCCACTGTTTCCCCTTTGGGGAAGATAAAGAAACTGCACATGTGCGTCTGAGTAGCATCATTAAGTTCTACTGAGTGAAAGCATGATGTTGGTTTATGGGGACAATAGACTGTGGATCTGTGTAGCAAAAAGATCGACTGTGACTTTTGTTACATCCAAGTTCATCCTTCTAGAGACCCTTTGTCATTTTATCCCATTTCATGTTGGGTTCTTCCGGTGGGAGGCTCTGGCAGTTGCCTCTGGTGTGGGAGGAAGAGATTAGCCAAGTTCCTTCCTGCTGGCAGCTAGGAGACCTGCAGCTGAGCTTGACAGCATGTGCTCAGCTCAGTAGCCCAGAGCTAGTTTCAGCAACCTCTGCAGTCAGGGACCCTGCTCTGCAGATACGGCCTTTGAAAAGTGGTGAACTGCAGCCTTCAAATAAGAGTTCTTGCTTTGCTCCTCAACCCTTCTAGCAAATAGTTTCTTTGAAAGACAAATTTTCATTTATCCTAAGTCAATCTTACTTTAGGTAAGACTAATAATTTTATTATCACTCTATTGAAATCATTACTGACTCTCATTTATTCCATATTATGTTAAATTTTACATAACTCAGATTTTAATATATGTAAATATAATTTTTGCCCTCTTTTACAGATTAACAAACTAAGGACATTAATGTTTACATAGCAAAACATTCAAAACTTAAATCTGTCTTTTAGAATCCAAAATCTTCACATCATAATAGATCTTTTAACCTAAATTTTGAGACAAGATAGCCCGTATCTAGTGACAATTGATATTTCATTTTAACACAGAAAATATCTGCTATTATTTATTTCCATTGCATTTAAAATCATAGCCCTTTAAACTATTTAAGAATAATTTTTCTTAATTTTCTTTTTAGGGTGTGATACATAAATGACATATGGCGTGTTACTAAGATTAAAATGCTTTCTAGTTTGCCTGGTGACTTTGCAAAAGGTGAAAACATATTGTAGTCATGTAGTTCAGATGCATGACTAGGAAATAAATTTCAGGAATGCAGACATAGATCAAAGAGCACAGTTTAAGTAAAAGTTAATTTGTTTTAAAACCAATTCTGCACATTATATCATCCTTTATGTAATACGGACAAGTAATTTCTACATTCCCATTTGAACAGCAAGTGATGGTTGATCTTCCCGCTCAGTACAAAGTAAACTTAATACTTTTTATATTTCTATAAAAGTCCTAGTTAGTGAATATTTTAACTGATCTGCTCTTTTAATCATTAACAGAAATAAAGACATTTTCGTTTTATGAAAGTATTGTTATGATTGTGCCCTCCCCTATTTGGAACCATATTTTCATACTTGCCAAAGTTTTGAGCCTAAATGATTGAAATGGGACTAAACTAGACTCTGGAATCCAGAGAATGTCTATCTGTAGCTGGTTATTTATTGCTTAGTAGGTTATCTGTGGACTGGAGAGATAATATAGGGGTAAGGTGCTTACCTTGCAGATGGCCGACCCTGGTTCAATCCCTGGCACTGCATAGGCACCCTGAGTACCACCAGAAGTGATCCTGGAGCACTACCAGGAGTGATCTCTGAGAGTTTTCAGGGATGACCCCTGAGTACAGATCCATCCAGCAGTAAGCCCTAAGCACAGCTGGGTTTGACCTAAACAACTAAACAAATAAAAGATCAGATATTTTAAAATTATGTAATTGTCTGTCCTAGTCTTACCTTTTCCAAGTAAATTTCTTTATTTTTCTTTCTTTTTTGGGGTGTCATACCTGGCAATGCTCAGGGGTTACTCCTGGCTCTTTGCTCAGGAGTTACTCCCTGGCGGTGCTCAGGGGACCATATGGAATGCCGGGGATCAAACCCAGGTTGGCCACGTGCAAGGCATAACGCCCTACCCACTGTGCTATCTCTCCGCCCCCAAGTAAATTTCTTGCACCTTTGAAACTTGGTATTATGTCACCTTTTCAACTATAAATGCAGTGTGTGTATATGTGTGCATGTACGTATGTTTGTTTGTGTGTGTTTTCTGAATACCTCTCCTCTCTGATTATTTTAATCTGAATGTGACATTGTCTGACATAGGAAGAGCCCTACCCTTCCTCATGGGAAAAAAGACTCAGATTTTCTCTTGGGGAAGAAGCTGGGGACACAGCCAGCACCACCTCTGTGGTAGGCCAAAATAGCGCAGTAGCTCCGATGTCAGAACAGTAAGTTTAATTATTGATTTTGTTTCACATCTCGTTCAGAGAGACAGAGAAGCTGTCCTCTCTGAATGAGAAAAAAAGAAACTATGTCTCCTTAGTGATGTCATTTTGTGCCAGGTACCAGCGATCAAACCCAGGGTTTACATGCATAAAGCACTGCTCTACCCAGGGGAGACACTTCCCCAGGCCTAATAATGAAGGATTGACAATGACTTTGGGAATGGTGGATTCTCTTAACCAGTGCTGAGTCCCTGGTCTTCAAAGCCTGGACGGCTGATAGTCCAGCCTGTGGTCCTCGGGCCCAGGAAGCTCATCTGTCTCCGCTGTTGTCTGAATTTCTGCTTCTACTAGACCCCCTTCAGGTTTTTGCTAGCATCAGCCCACAACTGTTTTCTGATTTTATCTTCTTTAATGAAGTAAACAGCACTTCTGCCAGTATCTGGTCTTTTAACTATTCAGATCATTCAGGCATTCTTTGTCCAGCCCTTAGACTTATTTGGATTTTCTGAAATGGGGAAGGTTGGGTCCTATTTATAGTTGCCATGCAACTCCCAATCAGCCTTTCCCTGGGAGGATTTTTCCTGAGCTGCTTTGCACTTTCACGGCAACTTAGAGTGTGAAAGGAATCCTCAAACATTTGCAGGCTTCTGGGCCACAGGGATATGGGAGAGCATTCCTAAGATGAATACCCGCTTTATTGCATGAAGGGTCCACTTTTGTAATCTTCAACATAATCCCTTTAAAGCACAATCCTTGGCAATCCAAGTTGCTATGGTATAAAAATTCTAATTAAGGACAAAACCCAAAGCTGCTTTTGGTCATAAAGCTGTTATATGTCAGCCTCATTGCCAGCCAAATTAACAAAATTTATTTCTAATAGCCTAGCTCCTGATGTTAAGAAATCAATAGTCAAATCCATTTAATTCTCAGAAGCTTAAATGCTATTAAATCACATTTGCTGTCTGGGGTGGCAGACTCTAAGAAGATATACATAGAATATATTTCAAAGGTGTTGGCAAAAAAATAAGACATAAAAAGAAAAAGTGTTCCCTTTTTTGTATTTCAGTAATAGCCACACAATAATCATATTGGTGGTCACGCATCTAATGCAATTAATAAGGTAGTTTATATCGACTGAGCATTTACCACATTAAAACAATTATTATCTATGCTGGAGAGATAGTGCAGCACTCAGGATGCTTTCCTTGCACACAGCCAACATGGGTTCAGTCCCCAGCATTCCATATGGTGCCCCAGGCCCACTAGGGAGTGATCCCTGAGAACAGAGCCAAAAATAACCCAGGAGCATCACCAGCATTGACCCCCCAAACCAGCCAACCAAACAAACAAGGAAAAAACAGCTTTCTAAGATAAGCGACACATTTGATTTGCTCATTTTCTAGATCATTGTATCAACAGTTTAAGTTCATGATGGGTTCATATATACACTTGGTGATCTGCTTTGAAATGATCAAAACCAGATGAACATGGGAATCCCACCCCTGAATCCACAATGACACACTAGAGACCTCTTAATCCAGGTTCTTTTCATTTCACTGCAACTGCCACATGGATTATGTGGAGCAGAAGCAGGCACTGGTAGAAGTTGTGCATCTGACATCATCTGACATCATCACGAATTAGTTTTACCTTTTCCTGTATGTATTCCCCATGCTCAGGTTCAAAGAAAATGCAGAAAACTCTTAAATCTCCATCCAAATTTCAGTCCTGCCTCTTTCATCCTAGTTTTACGCCTGGGAGTAACCACCGCCTTTCTCTTTAGCTGTCAATGCATTTTGGAACAGGCTTTTTCTCCTGGGAAAAGACTATACAGCAGTCTGGATTCCAGTTCATTATTTTAGTCTCAGGTTTTTTTTGAAAGTCACTTAAGAATCATTGCACAACTTTATTTGGGATCTGACCAGCAATTGTTGGGGTGCAATAAAATCAGCCTTTTCTTTTCCTGTGAAAAGCAGTTGATGTTTGTATTTTCTCAATATATTTTATATATTTTGCTTGAGACAATGCAAAGGCTATAATTAAAAACAAAACAATAGGGAGCATTTTCAGAATTACATAGCCAGACTTGCTTTGCTTAGCCAGAGATGAGAAAAAATAAAGCGTCCCTTTAGCCTGTTAGAATTGAAGCATATTCCTTTTGCTATTGCCTTGAGTCCCTTTCTTAGGCATCACTGATGTGTGAGACAGTCTGTCATTGCTGGCTTGACTTAAGAGGACACAATAGAATTTGTATTTGAGAAGGAAGAAAAGGTTGACTCTTTAAATATGTAGTGGTAGGGGCCAGAGAGATAATTCTGTGAGTAAGGCATTTACCTTGCATGTAGCCAAACCAGGTTCACCCGACATGGTCGCCTGAGCACAGCCAGGAGCAAGTCCCAAGCACTGTCCGATGTGACCCATAACAAACTAACTAAACATGCAGTGGTAGTTTTCCAATTTAAAGTATACTAGATTTTTAAAAAATCTATATTGAGAGTCTCTTGCTTCATAATTGATGAGAAGTAAGTCAAACTTTTCTTTCTGAACTCCCAGATAGACAAAATCAAAACACCACCAAATTAACAACTAAACTCTCAGTTTCCCATTATAAAATCCTTCAGTGCAATCCATGATAACTATTAATGAACACCCATTAAGTGTCAGGTTCTCTTTTAGGAGCTATGAATCCTGGAAGGAACAAAATAGACCAAGCTCCAGTATTTGGTGTGCTCTTGTTCCATGAGCCTCGGAAAGGAATTGAAATGTCCACAGAGCATTGACTTGAATGAACTAATAGTGCTGCCATCTAGCTGAAGTCATAAATGTGATCAAGAGGTATAGTGGCCTTTAGAGCATCTTTCTTTATGGAGCTTGAAGCCCCTTGGGTTCTTCCTCCTGTTGTGCTCATAGTGATGAACAGAACCTTTGTCTTTTCTGGGGCTTCAGAGTGGAGGGACAATGATTCCAGCAAGTCAAGTTCTGGAGGGAGAGGATATTAGCAATTGGAAAATGACTGTTGCCAGAGGCTATGTCTGATAGCATTAGAGGTACATAATATAATTAGAGTGAGGATATGTGGGTTCTGGTTTAGCTCAAAATGCCAGCAACCTGCCATAGATGGATAGGAAAACATCCATATAGAAAACCTAACATGATTTTTATTTTTCTCCACACTGGGAGTTCTCATATGAAATCTAGTGTTTGGGGGGAAGGGATGAGAAGCCTGCACCCCTAGATGTTTTGTTCCATTCATTGCACCCCTCCCCCTCAGACTCTCCCATCAGCAAGCATCCATCCCAATTTACAACCTTTTAATACTACAAGGGAAAAGGAGGGACAGAGAAAGGCAGGGCGAAGAGTAGAAAGAGAGGCCAGAAAGATTATACAGTGGACAGGGCACTTACCTGTGTGCAGTCAACCTCTGGTTCCCTGGCACTCGATTTGGCCCCCTGAACCCTGCCAAGAGTCAAGAGTGATCTCTATCAAGAGCCAGTTATAAATTGAGCATAGATAGATGTGGCCAAAACACCAAATCCAAAACCAAAAGAAAACATCCCTCACACTGTCTCCCCTCCCCAACCACCCCAGTAACCCCCCAAAATAAAGGAAGAATCTTTCAGTCTTTATGACTTTGGGTGGTGGCTGCTTTTCTGCCTTAAGACCCCCTCCCACCTGGGCCCTCCTTCGCATCTGGCTCTAATTATCTCTGCTACAATGAGGTTGTTTCTTGGTATTGCTGGCATTTCTCCGCCCACCTCCCCCCTTGAATTCCCCATTGATTTTCTCCTGCCTTGGGTCCCCCCTCTAGGTAATAGGAGTTGTGAATCAGTTCATTTGCTACTCCTCTAGCTTCAACAACTAGCCCCAGACATTTACAGGCTATAATATTGTTGACCTGTAAAATCCATGTTTACTCCAAACACACTCAGCAGAGACTTATCTTTTGTCTGTGAAAATGCCTTGCTCCTTTCTGGGGCTACCAGGTCACCTGGGCAAAGGCCCCCCAGGTGCACAAAGAATGTTCATAGGTGAAGAATGGAAGCCAGATGTATGAGAGCTTGGATCCACCACTTGATATCTCTTTTTTGATAGAGAAACATGAACATATGTTGTCTTCCATAACTGAAATTTATATCCTGGACATTGAAACATTGAAAAAATCCCTTTCTAGTTTCCTAATTTTGTGTTTTGCTCTTGTGTCACTTTAGTTAGTTGCAGCTACATCTTATTATGATACAAAATGCTCTGGCTCCTTTAAGAAGCCACAACGTATAGACACTGAATCTGGCTGAGTTTGTCATTCTGGGAGAATTAGGAACAGCTGGAGGGCAACTACTAGAAGTGAGAGTAGAGGCCCAAGAAGAACAAAATCCCCCTCCCCTTCACACTCCTCTCTCTCTCTCTCTCTCTCTCTCTCTCTCTCTCTCTCTCTCTCTCTCTCTCTCTCTCTCCCCTCTCTCTCTTCCTCTCTTCCCCTTCTCACTCTCTCTCCTGTCTCTCCCCTTCTCATTCTCTCTCTCTCTCTCTCCTTTCTTTCTCCCTCTCTGAAATGCACCCAGTCATCTGGGCCCACTAGACAGGGGAGAATAGAGGTATCATATGCCTTGATTCCAAAGCCCTGAGCTCCACAGCACCAGGCTCCTGCCAGTGACCTAGAAGGGACATGGGGACCAGGCAGGCAGACTGTCACCCCTCAGTCTACAGGGTTTGGTGACATGCTGATGCTGCTGCTCCTCATGTAAGTTATCTGCTGAGCTCCTCTGTTGACCCATCTATAAAACCTTATCATTACTTTGACCAGTTTGCATAAAACAATTGAGAGGATAATGCAACTCAGTAAGTCAATTGGGTGATGTTCAAAATTGCAGTCAGGGGCAGAGATATGGGATAGTAAGTAAGGCGCTTGCCTTACACGTGGAAGACCCAGGTTCCATCCCCAGCACCCTATATTGTTCCCCTGAATCCTGCCAGGAGTGATCCCGGAGCACAGAGCCATGAGCACTGCCAGTGTAGTCTAAACACCAACCAACCAAAAATACTGCAATCAGTTAAGTGAAGGAAAACAGGACACAGTATTGTTTCAAACATGGGGCATGAATATAATCTACAAATCATCAAAATTCTAAGAGCTTTAAACTTAGAATTTAAAACTCTTTAAACTCCAAGTTTAAAAGTGATTGCATCTGAATTATGGCTTATTTTCATGTTCTGTGTAAGAATTTGTTTTCAGGGGGCCGAATTTTATAGCCCAGCGGGTAGGGCGTTTGCCTTGCACATGACCCGCCTATGCCCGGCCCAGGTTCAATCCCGGCATCCCATATGGTCCCCGAGCACCGCCAGGAAGTAATTCCTGAGTGCAGAGCCAGGAGAAACTTCTGAGCAGTGCGGGTGTGACCCAAAAAAAGCAAAAAATTTGTTTTCAGGGGCCAGAATGATAACAGAACTGGTAGAGTGTTTGCCTTGCATGCAGTCGAGCTGGGTTCGATCCTTGACAACCCATATGGTCCCCTGAGCACCGCCAGGAGTAATTCCTGAGTGCAGAGCCAGAAGTAACCCCTGAGCATTTGCTGGGTGTGGACCAAATAGCAAAATAAGAAGAATGAATGAATGAATGAATGAATGAATGAATGAATAAAATGTTCTTAGTGGTTGATAACTTCAAAAAAAAGAATTTGTTTTCATTGCTCTGATAGCATAAATCGCCAAGTTGGTGCACCCACTTGACACCTACCAGGAAACGTGCTTTGAGCACATTCCAAGTCTCTGCCTGGGTCTGTCCCCCTTCCCTGCCCCTCAACCTTGGGCTGTTGTCCTGGAATCATGAGCTTTAACGCCTTTCTCAGCTCCCAGGGTGGGGGGCTTGCTGGTCCTTCAGTGTCTGTCAGCCCCAGCGCCTACATTCCCATTCAGGTGTGACTTCCTTCTTACCTCCCTCCCTTCCTTCTTCTTTCTTTTCTTTCTTTCTTTTCTTTCTTTCTTTCTTTCTTTCTTTCTTTCTTTCTTTCTTTCTTTCTTTCTTTCTTTCTTTCTTTCTTTCTTTCTTTCTTTCTTTCTTTCTTTCTTTCTTTCCTTTCTTTCTTCCTTTCTTTCTTCCTTTCTTTCTTTCTTTCTTTCTTTCTTTCTTTCCTTCCTTCCTTCCTTCTTTCTTCCTTTCTTTCTTTCTTTCTTCCTTCTTCCTTCCTTCCTTTCTTCCTTCCTTCCTTCCTTCCTTCCTTCCTTCCTTCCTTCTTCCTTCCTTCCTTCCTTCCTTCCTTCCTTCCTTCCTTCCCTTCCTTCCTTCCTTCCTTCCTTTCCTTCCTTCCTTCCTTCCTTCCTTCCTTCTTCCTTCCTTCCTTCCTTCCTCTTTTTCCTTCCTTCCTTCCTTCCTTTCTTCCTTCCTTCCTTCCTTTCCTTCCTTCCTTCCTTCCTTCCTTCCTTCTTCCTCCTTCCTTCCTTCCTTCCTTCCTTCCCTTCTCCTTCCTTCCTTCCTTCCTTCTTCCTTCCTTCCTTCCTTCCTTCCTTCCTTCCTTCCTTCCTTCCTTCCCTCCCTCCCTCCCTCCCTCTCTCCCTTTACTTACCCATCAACATGGTACCACAATCTACTTCCTAGCTTACTCGGATGCCTTGATTCCCTAAATAGGCCATTCCCTCTGTCCCCATCATCACCTGGGGGTGCTCGGACAAAGGGGATGGGTGGTAATAATAGCCTTGGGTGCAGTGTTTATTCACTTAAAAAGGGAAAATTTGGAGGTGCACTGAGTGCTTTTGTTTCTGGAGAGAACAAATATGTTTGGGATGTCTCTCTGGAGCAGGATTCCTTAAACTTTCTCTGCTGGAAACACCCCTCACCTAAGAAACACGAAATGGGGAGCACTGCCAGAGGACAAAGCTGACTTTGAATTAATTTTTAATCATCACATTCAGAAACCTTGGTTGCCATTTCAGCACCTGAGTCTCCCTAAGGAATTGGAGCCACAGGTGAAGAAATTAAACTTGAGGGTAAATGGCTGGACGTTGACCATCTGCTAATAGGAATCAACCTTTGAGAAGATCTCTGCTGTCTCCTTCATTGCCACAACTCTGGGATGGTGCATGGTGCAGAGTGGACACTCAGTAAACATTGCTGGATTGAGTCAGGTTGTCTTCCCCATGGGAGAAGTTGTATATGGAGCCAAATATAGCAGGAATGAATTGCCGTACACAAAATAAGGAATTTGGTGTCTGCTTATTTTCTGTAATAAAACTCTCCACCCGGATGCTAGTGAGGAAATTTCATCTCAGTTATTGCTCTGTTCCACCCTTCCCAGTGGTGCAAAATGTTTCAAGAGTCTCAGGCTGTGACAACGGCTTTCCCTGGCTAAGGGCTTTTTCTTAATGAGCCCAGTACACTGTCTGTCCCCATGGTTCCTTCATTCCTGCAGCCTTCTCTGGCTCTGTGCACCTCATGCCGCCCAGAATCCCCACCCAGAAACTCTTCTTCTCTGGGATCTTGCCCTAACCTGGCTCCTGCCAGAAAACAGAATCAGAATTTACTGTCCCTGATGGACTGTTGCTTCTTCCCTGTTTTTCCAAACCACTCAGTTTCTCTCAAACCCTATTCCTCCCCTTGGGCCACTGGTTTATAGAGCCCCAAAGCAAGAAACCCAAAGTTGCTCATCTTGCCTCTCATCTCCCTGCCTCCAGGAATGTGGAGTCATCTACCTACTCCAACAGGGAGAGGGGAAACATCAGCAGCCTGGGACGTAAGGCAGCAATGTGCATGATAGGAAGGAGACACAAACTGCAGAGCAGAAAGTGATTCTGTCAAGGCAGCAGGATGAGATAAGGCTGGGCCAAAGGGAAGCTATGGCACCTTGCACTTTTGGGAGAGCCTTGAAGGTGGGGCAGTATTTCGTTTCCTGGAGTGACTAGGAAGAGCCACCTGAACAGAGAGTAGGTCACAGGGCATGTGGCCGAGTACACATGAGCTCTTCAGGTAGCTGCTATTGAACCACGAGAAAAGTGGACCCATAGAAGGAGATTGGAGCCAGCTTGTTATGCCTTTAGAGCCAGAGTGCTTTGAAGTTGACTTGAAAGTTCTTGGCTGCCATTGAGCGGTGCAGTGAGCAGGCTGGAGTGGTGAACTGAGAGAATGAGAGAGCTGCGCTCTCAAGGATGGCTGCATGTAGGAGGTGTGGATGGGATGACTGGAAGCAGGGGTCATGGTTAGGAGGGAAGCACTAGTACCTCCCTCCTAACCATGACTAGATAACTCAAAGTTCAGGCTGAGCAATGTGATGCTGGTCAGGCACAGTGGAGTTGGGACCCATGAAGGTCACCCCTGGCCTCCTCCCCACGGACAGGTGGGGCACGTGACAGAGATGCCAGAAATCCCATGGAAGCAGAACAAACAGGATCTGCTCTGTACCGGGATGGGGAGAATGAAAGGGCCCTGTGGATGGGCCCAGATGGGGAGGAGGAGGAGGATGGCCATTGTGAAATTGTGGTGTGCCTAGCAGACAGGGGAAAGCCAGTCTGTGTAGGTTTGTCATGTTGAAGTTGAAGTGTGGTTCCTCTCAGGGAAGTTGGGGGGTCTGGGAGGGAGCTCAGGGAGAGAGGCAGGCTCTTTCCCATGATGGGATGATACTGAAGGCAAGAGTGTTACAGCCTAATGTGGAGACAAAGGGAGGAAAACTGGGGGAACCAATGTTGATTGATCCATTTGACCTTTTCAGCAAATCCAGGTGCTTCACTGTGGGGTGGGGGGTGGGAGGTGGGCTGTATTGGAGCTGAAAGTTGATGCAGCATGGAGCAGTTACACTGCACATTGCACAGTCCATTGTGGGGAGCAAAGGAACAGCCCTATGCAACCTCAGGTCCTGTCCCTGAAGCAGCATCTGTGGATGGGACCTCAGGAAGCCTGACCAGAGAGCTGCAAGAAGCTCTTTGAAATCTGTTGCAGGACATGTAAGAGACTCTGCATCTGCCCTGGATTGCCTCCTGCAGGTCACTTTGTAGATGGGGTGGGGGGGGGGGTAGTTTAAATGTGGCAGTTTATCTGACCATGTGTTCTGTACTGGCTGGTATAAATATTCTCTCATGCTACCACAATCATCGCGGGACTAGCTAGATCTTACCAGCATATTTGCCTGGCCACGTTGGATCTCTAAGTAGTTAGACCAAAGAGAAATGCTGTTTGCCTCCAAGCAGGCAAGCATGGCTCCCTGATAATTCAGAAGCAACTGAAATACAAGTAAAGACGAGACTCTTGTGAAGGCTTGGAGAAATATTTAACTGGCATTAGTATAGTATTTGGTACAGAGACATGCCATCTCAGAAACCCCCTTCTTTACCATATAAAGGCATTTCCAGGTAGATCTTTGCTCAAGACATTAGCATCTAAAAGGGCCTAGGTGAGGTGTTAGGAAAAATTACCTGAGGGCATTCGACCTTGCCTGCTTCCCATAAAAGTGGGAAGTCTGAGTTGCAGGGGATAAAATTAGCCTGTTTCCTCTCTTGCTTTTTCTTTTTTGGGCTCTCTTTTGGGACTCACACTCTTCTTGGGAGTCTTGTCTTTGTCTACTCTCTACAGGGCCTTAACACGTGGTAGCCGCCATCTTGGCCCACACATGTCTGGGGTTCTAGCCAGGAATCCTAAGCACAGGGTTTTTCCTATTGCTGATTTGTATGCCTGAACCTGTGATAAGTAAAGCATTTTAAAACCTTGCTGGATTCCTGAGTTTTCATCCATTCCCCACTGGCTTCAGAGGTAGAAGGGGACTCGCTTTCCGGTATTGTTGGGGACCCCAGTGGTGGCTCCCCGACATCTGGCATCCCTGGGTGGGCACGAACCACCAACCTTTCGAAATCTAATATAAAATTGGTACATCGGGTTTCCTCATTCTCTCTAATCTCCCTCTTCCTCACACAGCATGGTGAGTACAAGGGTACAGTGTGGGATTAGGGGAGAGGATGGTTTTATTTACTTTATTTTCTCTGTCTCTTTTGGAATTCCCAGACAGTGCTCAGGGAGCACTTTGGTCTTTATAGCAATATTAGGTGAACAGGACTAGATAATTCAAAGTTCAGGCTGAGCAATGTGTTGCTGCTCAGGCACAGTAGAGTTGGGACCTATGAAGGCCACCCTGGCCATATTCAACAGACCTCCAGGACTGCACCCCAAACTGCTTGGAGGCACCATGTGGCTCTGGGTATTGAATCTAGGCATATACTCCAGTCCTTTGAGCTATTTCCTTGGCCCGTATTTTTACTTCTTAGCTTTCAGCAATGAACAATTTAAAAATTACAGATGAAAAGAAAAGATTAGTATTTACCTTAAAGAGCTGGTTAGAGACAACGAATTTTCCTGTTCAGACTGTGTGAGCAGCAGCCACAGGCCTGGCCTCTTCCACTTGAGTGCACAAGCCAAGAGGAATGCAGACAGCCCCATGTCCCACTCCCAAAGTTGCCAAAAAATGCTTTCAAATGATTGAACAGATGTCTTTCCTTGGGGTTGAATGGATATAAATCACAAAAGGCCTGTTTTCAATTCTGAGTTTTGGTGTCTTAGGGGCAACAAAATCAATCACTTTCAGGTTTTTCTGTATGTTGTTTAAAAAAAAAATTTTTTTAGCACAATAGCAATAACTATTCTAGTATGCAAGCAAAAGCAAACATGTCAGGATACCTCTATTTCCTCCCAAGGTACAGACTTCCTGTGTGATGGTGGAATTCCCTCAGGCTTCCAACATTTCCTGCAGCAAGCACTGACTGACAGTTGAGCACAAGGGACCAGCATGAAGAACAAAATGGTTTCTAGCTTAGACCCAAAGGCCCAAAGTGTTTGAGGATAGATACCACCACGAGGCATATATTAGTAACATTCCCGAAAATAATGACTTTTCTCAAGCAAAAAAAGTTTTAAGTCAGCAGCTTGTCTGTCAAGAGTCCATGTTGGGTTCTTTTTTGAGGGCCCAAGGAAAGGACTTCACATCAATAATTCAATGATGTCTCCTAGCACTTGCTCCAGAACCACAACTCAAAATTAAATTAGTTTCTGTTGGGTGCAGTAGATACTGCAATGAAATATGCTTCAAAATCTGGTTTACCCAACTTTCCAACTGAAATGAATTTTTAATGATGGCGTACACTACAATCCCACTCCCCACAGGAAGTGTTTATCCTTTGATAATCAGGTGGGCAAGAGCTTATGCTCCTTGGTGGAAAGAGTTTGCTACTTAAGCTGTGACACCCTAGTTTGACTCTTACTTTGCCTGTGACTGAAAACTTAGACAAGTATCTATCTGTGAAGGTCCATGATAGTCCTCAGGAATGCAAAACCATTGACCTTATAATGTCATGTGAATATTGGATACCACCAATATTCACATGACAGGTCAATTCTTTGGGTCAGCCAACAGACAAGTTCCATTGCATCTGGAATGCTTCCTCTCCCTTACAACTGGCTGCAGAGGTGAAATCAAAAGCCCCACTGCTTTGCACAACTTGGAGCAGCATTCCAAGCTTTGCACAATTCGGAGCTTTGCACAATTCGGAGCAGCCATCCTCCTGGTCCTGCTCTCTGCTCAGTGGACGTGGGCAGAGAGGCGCTCCATGACTTCTCATTCCATATTCTACAGCATCTGAAGTGCCTCTGGTTTCAGCCAACATGTGGTTGACTCTCCCTTTTACCTCCTCTAACCCCTGCTTTTCTCAAGTTTCTGGCACCCTCCCCTCCTCACAGTCAGAATAACTGGAGTACATGCTGTCTGTGCTAAGCAACTTGCCCAACAGAGCTGGTTTTGGGGGAGGCGTGTCTAGCCTGAAGGTTCACTTCATATAAAAATGACCCAAAGGACAGTTCTTTAATATTATAGAACCAGATTTTAATTCTTTATCTATCGTGTACATGTATATCATTTTTGTGCAAAAAAAAAGCACAAAAATAAACCTTAACCTTCAAGTTTTCTGCCCACCCATGCTTCATGACACCAGCCCTTCCTCCCCTACTGCCCCTAGTTTATTTTTTGACTTTCTAGAGATCATCGACAGCCACCCTGCAGCAGTTATTTTTTCAATCCGGCCCAGGTATGCTGAACCAGAGATTCTCAGACATGGGGCAGAGCTGCTACCTGCTCTCCCTGTGCCCAGCTGCTCGTGAGGTGCCCGGGGAGGCATGGCGGGTTCTAGCCCCTGGCCTGCCACCCCAGCAGAACCTCACAACAAGCCAAGCCACCCTCTCCTACTCCATGGGGCCTGCCATTTTCCACATCCGGAATTCCCTCTTGTCACAACTCCACCCAGAAGACCAGACTATCACAGCCCGGCTTGCTGCGACCACTAGCTGCCCTGCGGTTCATCAATAAATGATTTATTTAGAGGTGACTACAACAGTATGCCACCCTCACAGCATGCCTGGCAAGCTGCTCGTGTAGTAATCATATGCCAATTACCAGTAGCATTTATATTTGGTCATTCCCGTGACCCAATATAATTGTTTGAGGCTCTTTATGTTCCTGGAGCAAGCGGATGCTTTTTGGGTTCTACTAGCATGAGACAGGGCATATGGAGATATTACTGGTGCCCGCTCTAGCAAATAGATGATTAACAGGAAGATAGTGATAGTGAAAGAGATCAACTTGTATTGGTCTCTGGAAAATACTTGTGTGTTCCTCCTTCCCTTTATTTATTCTTTGAAAAAATATTTTCTTTGTTTCTTTCTTCCTTCACTCCCTTCTTTTAAATGAAAGCATATTATATGGTAAGATGCATTGTTTTCTGTTTGTGAATTTTCGTTATGCTGCAAAATTAAGCTCAGGACTTCACCCCTGCAAGGCATGTGTTCAACTGCTTAAGCCATCAGGTCCAGCTCTTTGGTTTTCAGATCCAGTAGTGCTCAGTGGAATACATGGTAGCAGGGATCACACCTGGGGATCCTGCATAAAAAGCAAGAATTCCGTTACTTTAAGCCATCTTCAGGACCTTAATTTAACCCATTCCATAGAGATTATAAGGCCATTTTAAAATCCAGAGTTTTTCTGTGTTTAACACAGTGATCTACAAATGTTTATGCAGTGTCATCTCTGCCATTAAAAATTACTAAAGATATAACAACAATTATATATACTCATTCATGCATAAAGTATAATAATAATATGACTATGAATGTACTACTTACATGAAAGCTTAAAAAGATAAAGATAGGTCCAGACAGACAGCTCATAGCACCAAGCATACAATTTTCATGAGAAGTCTTGGGTGATCTTTAGTACCCTGGTCCCCTGAGCACTGCTGGGAGTGACCCCAAGAGCATCACTGGTTATGCACCCCAAACAGAACAGAAGTTTTAAAATGCTTTACTTGATCACTTGATCACTTGAATCCGTTATTCATCGATTTGCTAAAGCGGGCACCAGTAACATTTCCATTGGACCCTATCACATGCCAATGTAGCCCAATGGCATTTGGTTGATTCAGGAATATGAAGAGCCTCAAACTGTTCCTTCAGGGTCTTGACAAGGAACTCTGACCATCTTGTAGGTGGGCGGCCACGTGATCTTTTGACATCCCGTGGGATCCAGTCAGTAACAGCTCTAGTCCAGTGGTCATCTCCAAATCTCATTACATGTCTAGCCCATCTGATATTTTATGCCTTGGCAAACAGCGTCCCTGATTCTGGAATAGCGACGGAGGTCAGAACTCCGATTCCTTCTCTCCCTTGAGTGAGGCATGGTATTCCAAGCATGGCTCTTTTCGATTCCTCTCTGGGAGACCCAAATAGCATTCTCATCCTGCTTTTGTAGGGTCCAGGTCTCTGAGGCATATGTTAATGCAGGGAGAATGGTGGAGTCAAAGAGATGTGCCCAGACCCGAGGTTCTTTGTCCTTTTAGCTATTTCTTCGATGCCTTTGAAGGCATTCCATGCTGCTCTCTTTGTCCTGCACAGATCAGGTTTTAAGTCGTTCATCATGTTGATTTCTTGACCTAGGTACACATAACTGCTGCATTCAGAGATGTCTGTTCCATTGAGAGTGAATGGGGCCTCTGGAACTAGTTCATTTTTCATAAACATAGTTTTCTTTAGATTCAGCTGTAGACCTATCTTTCCACATTCTTGGTCAAAGTCAGCCAGTATTTGTGCCGCTTGGCTAATGCTTGGTGTTATTAGAACAATATCATCAGCAAAGCGGAGGTGGTGTAGTTGCCGACCATCTATCTTCACTCCCATTCCTTCTCATTCTGTCACATGACGTTCTCGAGGGTGGCGCTGAAGAGTTTTGGTGAAATGGTATCACACTGTCGAACCCTCTTTTGACATCAATGATCACTTCTTTGTAGAATGGTGAGATCCTGGTGGTGAATCCGTAATACAGCTCATGAGGATCTTGATGCATTCGGTTTGAACACCCTGTTTGGCTAGGGCTTCGATGATCGCTTCAGTCTCCACAGAATGGTTAATTTTGGTTAATTTAAAATGCTTAATTTTTAAAAAAATATTCTATTTTTACAGTACCAAATATTATTTCTCAAATATCAATGTTAATAATCAAATAGGATAGATTTATTGAATAAGCTCAGTCATTAAAAATATTGTGTTAACCTTTTGTGATCTAGCAAGTTATATATCTGGATTTATGTTGTTTGTTGAGATACTTTTCTTTCAAAGTTCACTAGTGCTGGGCATCAGAAATATAGCACAGGGAGACAGTGGATTACACCAAGTCAGGTTTGATCCCCAGCACCTCATGACCTACCAAACATCACCAGGAGTGGCCCTGAAGGTCTATGGGGTGTCTCTGCTGGCTGCTGGCACCACATCCTCAGACCCTAGCACTGACCTGTTGGCCTGGTTTGGTTGGTATCCAGGAGAGGCCTCATGTTCACTGCTGAGCAGGTACCTTTTTGCCACAAGAGGAAAAGTTCATCTGTGCTCAAAAAGAAATTTTAGAGATATATAGATACAAATGGAAGAAAAATTTTATTAGGAGACCTTAATAAACTCTCCCAGACTCATTTTTCGGCAGAGCCTGGCAAGCTACCTGTGTCGTATTTGATATGCCAGATACCAGTAACAATTATAGACCTCATTCTCATGACCTGATGGAATGGTTTGAGGCTCTTTTATGTTGCTGGAGCAAGCAGGTGCCCTTGGGCTCTACTTGCATGAGACAGGTCATGTGGAGATGTTACTGGTGCCCGCTCGAGCAAATCGATGATGAACGGGAAGACAGTGATACAGTGATACAGTGAACATTTAAAAAAGTAAATCCCAGATCCAGGGATGAGTTTCGTCTCTGGCATCACAAAAAGGAAAAAAAAAAAAAACTCCTCCTAATAAAAAGTAACTTTCATTCTTAGCTCATCGACTATTAAAAAAAATAGACCTCAGGGGTATAGAGCAATGGTCTAGCAGGTAGGACGTTTGCCTTGCACGTGGCCAACCCGGCTTCAATCCCCAGTATCCCATATGGTCTCCCGAGCATTGCCAGGAGTAATTCCTGAGAGCACAGCCAGGAGTAACTCCTGAGCATTGTTAGGTGTGACCCCCCCAAAAGAAAACTAGCCTCAGATATTAATTTGTTGCCCTTTGATATAGTCCAAAATCCTTCTAATTTATACATTTAACCCAGAGCCATGGCAGAGCCTGGCAAGCTACCCATGGTATATTCGATATGCCAGAAACAGTAACAATAATGGACCTCATTCCCAATGAATGGAGACGTTACTGGTGCCTGCTGGAGCAAATCGATGATCAACAGGAAGACAAGACTCATTTTTAACCCCCATCTGTTCTTTTAA
The DNA here is from genome assembly GCA_021461705.1 of Cryptotis parvus. Taxonomy (NCBI): domain Eukaryota; kingdom Metazoa; phylum Chordata; class Mammalia; order Eulipotyphla; family Soricidae; genus Cryptotis; species Cryptotis parvus. Next base: position 37,915 of record JAJIBD010022189.1, read on the forward strand.
AATTATTTTTTAATTTTAATGTATTCTTTTTTTAACTTTGTTTAAACACCGTGATTTACAAAGTTGTTCACAATACAGTTGTTTCAGGTATTCAATATTCCAACACTGACCTATCACCAATGAGCCTTACTACCACCAAAGACCCTAGTTTCCCACCAAACCCCCAAGCCTGCTCCTGAGCAGGAACTAATTTACTTTATAATGCTTACTACAACACATAACTTGTAATAGTGTTACTAAAGTTATGACCTTTTTACTGAGCTGTTACATGAAAATTGACCATCTGTGTTATTGCCTTCACTTATTGTGCTTAGTGGGTTTCTACTTAGTTTTTTTAACAAAGTTGTTCATGTTAATTTGTTATAGACATTCAATATTCAACCCCAATTCTACCACCATTGCAACTTTGCATCACTTTATATCCAATTTTCTCAACCACTGTTTAACCCTGCCCCTATAACAGACCCTTAATAATTTATTTTATATTACTTGTTATAATTTGCTAAAAACTATCAAGAAATGTTTTCTTAGAAGAAATTTAGTGAAGATCATTCAATCTAACCATGGTGTCATTAAGCCCTTTTATAAGAAATTACTGATATGTTGTTACAGGATAAGCATTGTGAGTATATATTTTGTTATAGGTTGCCTCCTAATTTGCATTCATTAAATGTGATGTGGTACTTGGCATGTCAGTAGGGTAGTGTTTGAGATGTAATAGCCTCACGCTCCAGGGAAATTTTATTTTTTTTAAATTTTATTGTATTAATGTGAGATAGACAATTACAAAGCTGTTCATGATTGGGTTTCAGTCATACAGTGTTCCAGCACCCATCCCTCCACCAGTGCACATTTCCCACCACCAATGTCCCCATATTCCCTACCCCCCACCTCTAGTCTACCTCTATGGCAGGTAGTTTTCTTCTCTCTCTCTCTGTCTCTGTCTCTGTCATCTCTCTCTCTCTCTCTCCCTCCCTTCCATGTGCATTGTGACTTGGATATAAGCACTAGGAGTTATCATGTATAGCTCTTTACCTGCTTTCATTGCTCAGTTCTTATCTGGGGCATTAGCATTTCCAACTATCATTTGCAAACTGGTCCCTTCTCTTTCTTACCTAACCTCTGTCCCAGACACACTTGTGGTGTATTCTAACCATTCCAACCATTGACAAGTCTTCCTGGCCCCTGTTTTACCTGGCTTTGGATATTAGTCTAATGCTACATTTTTTATCCCACAAATGAATGCAGTCATTCTATATTTGTCCTTTTCCTTCTGAATAATTTCACCCAGCATAATCCTCTCCATGTCCATCCATTTATAGGCAAATTTAATAACTTCACTTTCCCTAACAGCTACATAGTAGTAGTATTCTATTGTGTAGATGCACCACAGATTCTTTATCCAGTTGTCTATTCTCAGGCACTCAGGTTGTTTCCAAATTCTGGCTATGTGAATAGTGCTTCAACTAACACAGAAGTGCAGATGGTGTTTCTGCTGTGTGTTTTTGGGCCCCTAGGGTATATTCCAAGGAGTGGTATTGCTGGGTCAAATGGAAACTCAATTTCTAACTTTTTGGAGGAATGTAGATATTGTTTTCCAAAAGGCTGACCAGTCAGCATTTCCACCAAGAATAAATGAGAGTCCCTTTCTCCCTCTCATTTATGCAAGCTCTGGTTGTTTTTGCTCTTTTGGATGTGTGTGAGTCTCTGTGGTGTGACACGATATCTTTTTTGCAGTACGCTGTTGCCCAGAGCCTCTGCATCTTGCCTGGAGTTACCTCCTGCAGGCCACTTTGTCGAGGGGGCAGGAGGACAGTTTAAATGTGGCAGTATATCTTGCCATGTATTCTATGTTAGCTGGTATAAATGTTTTCTCTCAGGCTGCCACAATCATTGTTAGACTAGCTAGATCTTACCGGTATATTTACATGGCCACACTGGATCTCTAAAGAGTTAGACCAGAGAGAAATGTTGTTTGCCTCCAAGCAAGCATACATGTCTATCTAATAAGTCTAAAGGTTAATATACAATACAACTATGAAGTAAAGATGAGATTCTTGTGAAGGCTTGGAGAAATATATACCTGGCTATAGAATATTCTGTGGTACAATGCATACCTTTGTATTCTGAGTTACAGTTCATCTCAGATGCCCCTACCCCATTCTACCCTAAAGAGGTGCTTCCAAGGCAGATCTTGACTGGGCAGCAATAACATCTCAAAGGACCTAGGTGAGGTCCTGGGAGAAGTTATCTGAGGAGAACTGACCCCAACTGTTTCCCATTGGAGTGGGTGGTCTGTGTTAAAGAGATATAAAAAATTGTAGCCTGCTTTCTTCCACTCTTTCTCTCCTTTGACTTTTGCCTTTTCGCCTTCTCCTCTCTATTCTCTTCCCTGTTGGGCCTTAACACGTGGTGGCAGCCATCTTGGCCTAGGATTCTAAACCCAGGGCCCTGCCAGGAAACTAAGCCAGTTTTCCTGCTATGGGATTGTATACCAGAACCTGTGTGAGTAAAGCCTCTTGAAATTTTGCTGGATTCTCATGTCTTTTCCCATCTGCCGGCAGCCGATCCCCTAGGATAGAAGGGGTTTCCTGACTCTGCTCCCGGATTTTGTCAGGGCATCAGCATACCCCGGCAATATCTCATTGTTGTTTTGATTTGAATCTTCCTGATTAGTGAAGCAGAGCATCTTTTCATATGCCTTTTGGCCATTTGAATTTTTTCTTTTGAGGAAGATTCTGTACATTACTTCTCCCCTATTTTTTAATGGGGTTGGATTTTTTGCTTTCTTGCAAAGTTCTACCAATGCCTTATATATCTTGGAGATTAACCCCTTGACAGATGGTTATTGGGTAAATATCCTTTCCTAAGTCATAGGCTATGTTTGTATTTTGGCCACCATTTCTTTAGAAGTACAGAAGCTTCTAAGTTTTCTATAGTCCCATTTGTTTGCCTTTGCTTCCACTTGCTTTGTCAGGTCAGTGGTGTTTCATCTTTGAAGATGCCTTTAGCTTCAATGTTATGGAGGATTTTATGTTTACTACTATGTACCTTAGGATTCAAGTCTGATATTGTGATATTTAATTTGTTTTGATCTGACTTTTGTGCATGGTGTTATAAAGAGGTCTGAGTTCATTGTTTCACATGTAAGCTTCCCAGTTTCCCCAGCACCACTTGTTGAAGACACTTTCGCTGGTCCACTTTGTATTTTTTTGCCTCTTTATCGAAGACTAAGCGATAATATATTTGAGGATGTGTATGAGGATATCCACACGGTATGTGTATGAGGATATTCACACCATATCTACACGGTAACCAAGCTCATTGAGGTTTGTAGGGAGTACAAAATGCTGCTCTGGGCTAGCCACGTTTAAAATAGAGAGAGAGCAGAGACAGAGACAGAGAGAGAAAGAGAGAGGGGGGGGGGGGGGGGGGGGTGGGGGGGACTTGGTGGTGGGGGGGGGGGGGGTGCGGTTTTTTCCTGTGGTATAATAAAAAATTTTAAAAAATGCTGCTCTGTCTCATGTTCATTGATTTAAAGAAAGCCTTTGATTCTGTGGATACTGAAGCAGTCATCAAAGCCCTAGCCAAACAGGGCTTTCAAACCCAATACATCAAGATCCTTCGTGAGCTGTATTACGGATTCACCACCAGGATCTCACCGTTCTACAAGGAAGTGATCATTGATATCAAAAGAGGGGTTCGACAGGGTGATACCATTTCACCAAAACTCTTCAGTGCTACCCTCGAGAACATCATGCGATGGGGCCGGAGCGATAGCCCAGCGGGTAGGGCGCTTTGCACGCACGGCCAGCCCATGCCGGCCAGAGTTCGATCCCCGCATCCCATATGGTCCCTCGAGCACCGCCAGGAGTAATTCCTGAGTGTAGAGCCAGGAGTAACCCCTGAGCATCGCCGGGTGTGACCTAAAAAAAAAAAAAAAAAAAAAGAGAGAGAGAACATCATGCCACAATTAGAATGGGAAGGAATGGGAGTGAAGAGAGATGGTCGGCAACTACACTACCTCCGCTTTGCCTATGATATTATTCTAATAACACCAAGCATTAGCCTAGCGGCACAAATGCTGGCTGACTTCGATCGAGAATGTGGAAAGATAGGTCTACAGCTGAATCTAAACAAACAATGTTTATGAAAAATGAACTAGTTCATGAACTAGTTCATCTAGTGAATGAGGCCCCATTCACTCTCAATGGAACAGACATCTCTGAATGCAGCAGTTATGTGCACCTCGGTTGAGAAGTCAACATGACGAATGACCTAAAACCTGAGCTGCGCAGGAGAGAGTGGTATGGAATGCCTTCAAAGGCATTGAAGAAATAGCTAAAAGGACAAAGAACCTCTAGCTCCGGGCACATCTCTTTGACTCCACCATTCTCCCTGCATTAACATACGCCTCAGAGACCTGGGCCCTACGAAAGCAGGATGAGAATGCTATTCGGGTATCCCAAAGAGGAATTGAAAGAGCTATGCTTGGAATATCACACCTCACTCAAGTGAGAGAAGAAATCTGGAGCCCCGACTTCCATCGCTATTCCAGAATCAGGGATGCTATCTCGCTTGCCAAGGCATCGAAAATCAGATGGCTGGACATGTAATGTGATTTAGAGATGATCGCTGGACTAGAGCTGTTACTGACTGGATCCCGCAGGATGTCAAAAGATCACGGGCCGCAAACCTACAAGATGGTCAGACTTCCTTGTCAAGACCCTGAAGGAATGGTTTGAGGCTCCTCATATTCCTGAATCGACCAGATGCCATTGGGCTACATTGGCATGTGATAGGGTCCAATGGAAATGTTACTGGCACCTGCTTGAACAAATTGATGAATAATGGGATTCAAGTGATCAAGTGATCAAGTGATCAAGTATGAGGATATTCATGATCATGGTATCTCCCCTGCAGGTAAGTATATGAGAATATTCAATTCTATTTCATAGGTCCACAGGTCTATTTTTATTCCATTGCCATGCTGTTTTAATTTCTACAGCCGTGCAGTACAGCTTGAAATTGGGGAAGGCAGTGCCTCAGATTTTCTTTTTTCTAAGGATTGTTTTATCTATTCATGGGGATTTATTGTACCAGAGGAACTTTAGGAGTGTTTGATTAATTTCTTTTATAAAATGTTAGGGTATCCTCATAGGGACTGCGCTAATATGTATAATGCTTTAGGGAGTATTGCCATTTTGAAAATATTGATGCTCCCAATCCACGAGCAGGGAATGTGTTTTTATTCCTCATGTCTTCTTTTATTTCTTAAGTCATATTTGTAGTTTTCTTAGTACAAGTCCTTTACATGCTTATTAAGCTGATTCCAAGATACTTAATTTTCTGAGGCACAATTGTGAACGGGATTTTTTTTAAATATTTCTTTCTTCTCTTTCATTATTTGTGTATAGGAAAGCCATGGGCTTTGGGGTACTGATTTTGTAATCTGCCACTCTACTACACAAATCTAATGTTTCTAGAAGCTTTTGGTAGAAACTTTAGGGTTCTCTAGGTATAGTATCATCTCTTCTGCATTGTGATAGTTTGGCTTCTTTTTTCCCATATGGATGCCCTTAAGGTCTTTTGCTTCCCCAATTGCATGGCAAGTACTTCCAGTGTGATACTGAATAAAAAGTGGTGGGAGTGGTCTACCTTGTCTTATCCCAAGTTTGAGGGGGAAGGCTTCTAGTTTTTCCCCATTGAGAATACTTGCTGTGGACATGTGGTAGATGGCTTTCACTATATTGCGTTGAAAGTTCCTACTTCCATTCTGTGGAGAGATTTTTATCATGAAAAGTGCTGGATCTTGTAAAATGCTTTTGCTGCAACTATTGGTATGATCCATATGATTTTTATTTTTTATTGATATGATGCATTTTGTCGATTGACTTGCAAATGTTAAACCATCTTTGCATCCCTGGGATAAATCCTACTTGGCTATGGTGTATGATCTTTTTGATGTGTTTTGATGCCATTTTTCTAGTATTTTTTGAAAATCTTTGCATCTGTGTTTATTCAGTGACATTAACCTGTATCTATTGTTCTTTTTTTTTGCAATGTCTCTATCTAATTTGGGTATCAGGGTGATATTTGCCTTGTAAAACATGTTTGGGAGTGTTTCTGTTTCTTTATTTTCCTGCAAAAGCTTTGAAAGGACTGGCAAGAGGTCCTCTTTAAAGGCTTGGAAGAATTCACTAGTGAATCCACTTGGACTTGGGCTTCTGTGTTTGGGAAGACTTTTGATTACTGTTCCAATTTCCTCAATAGTTCTAGGTTTGTTCAGGCATTCCAAGTGTACTTGGCCTCTGGAGGTTATAGGAATCCAGGAATTTGCCCATTTCCTCTAGGGCCTCTTGTTTCATGGCATACAGATCTCAAAGTAATCTTTGATGAGCTTTTTGAATTTTTGTGCTTTCTATGGTGATGTCCTGCTTTTCATTTATGATTCTATTTATTAGGATTCTCTCTCTCCCTTTGTGAGTCTTGCAAGTGGTTTGTTGATCTTGTTAATTTTTTTAAAGAAGCAGTTATTGGTTTCATTGATCTTTTGGAATTTTTTGGGATTCCAACTCTTTGATTTCTACTCTAATTTTTATTATTTCCTTCATCCTGGATTCTGAAATTTTTAACTGTTCTTCTAGAAGGCCTGGCAGTCGTGCCAATGAACTGCCTCAGTTGCCAAGTAATCCCATATCCAGTCATATATAAATCTCAAAAGAGATCAACAAGTGCAGAGATGCTTCTGGTCCTCGTGCCATGCTGAGTCAACTGGGACACCTCAAAGGGGGACAGTGACTCCCCATCCAACAGAACCCCAGCAGCTGAAAACCTACACACTTCAAGTCACTGCCATATTCAAGGCTGAACTTCACAGCTTGGGTGAGCTCCCCCAGAAATTAATCTGGGATATAAAAACTCAGGTATGTGGTTTTGTGATAGAAATATTCAGGCTTTCATGGCTTCAGCAAAGGGCCACCTCCCCCCTATCTCTCTGTTCTTCTGGAAGTTCCGGCAGTCATGCCCATGCCTCAAAGCCAGCACACAGTTAAAAATTTAACTCCATCCCTATTTTTGTTATTATGGTTTCAGTAAAGAAGGGCAAATGTTGTCCGGGATGGAATCAGGGCCTCACACATGTAAGGAACAGACACAACCACCCAAGGCACATTGCTGGCCCCCATCTGCTGTTATGTGGATGTGTATTAAATTTTCCAGTGATTTAAGGAGTCTCTTTGCCCAACCCCTCTCCATATTAGGTACACAGTACACAAAAACTTACTCAAACATCTGTTTTCAAAATACTCTCACCATGAACTGAGTTTCTTTGCAAAGGCAAGTAATCTCTCACTAATTTTTAAAGTAGCACTTCTACCTTAAGAGGACTGAGTGTTTTCTTTAAAAAAATATCTTAGCTGACCTATTAACATAGTGACATGCCAGGACAAAAAATATAACAGCTTATTTGCTTGTGTCTTTTTTTTTAAAGAAAAAAAAGCACATGACTTATTACCTAATTCTACAAAGCCTTTAACTATAAGTGCCATGAGGTAATAGGTGTAGTACAGAGGTCTACCTGGCTATTTCCTTTCATATGATAATGTCTTAAATATCCTGTTTGAAAGGTTTTGTTTTCCGGAAATTGATTTTCTTGATAACAACCCTATCAACATCCAAATGGTACTGCTCTTCTTGGCAATGCTGGACCAAAAACATGAGAATTGCCACATCCCCTCTTCCCTTGAGCTCTCCCTCCTGTGTAAGTTGTTTGCTTACAGGAAGGGCAATAGTGTGTGACATCTGTCTTGTGTCTGGACCCAGAGACCAACCAACACGAAATATTTGTGAAGCTTAATGACGTTCTCATTTTGGAATGAAACAAATGCAGTCATTCTGGTATCCTTTCACTGACCCTAAATGGATTATCTTGAGCATTCTAGGAAGAACATGTACCCCACTTGGGGATTTTCTACACAAAGTACTCTTTCTATTTAAAGCAAAACATTGGTTTCCTTCAAGTCTGTAAACTATCCTCTTTTTTTCTTTTAAAGAAAAATAAGATACATCTTAGCTGTCCCGTACTTAGAAATATTAAACAGCACTAAGGCACCGTTCCCTCGTCAGAACTCCACCCAGCAGACCAGCCTATCACAGCCCGGCTCATCAATAAATGCTGGATTTTGAGATGACTACAAGAGTATGCTACCCACACGGCAGAGCCTGGCAAGCTACCCATGTCGTATTTGATATGCCAGATACCAGTAACAATTATAGACTTCATTCCCATGACCTGATGGAATGGTTTGAGGCTCTTTATGTTCCTGGAGCAAGCAGGTGCCCTTGGGCTCCACTTGCATGAGACAGGTCATATGGAGATATTACTGGTGCCTGCTCGAGCGAATCGATGATGAATGGGAAGACAATGATACAGTGATACTAAGACACCGTGCTTTGGAACCCCTTAAACTGAAAATAGCCCCCAAATTAAGCACAAAATGTGTTACTAAATATACCGAGGAAAGGACTCATGTTTATAGCATAAAGCTGAAGGAAGCGGGTAACCCAATCATGTTATTTGATCTTAGCTGACCCTGGTACAGTGAATGACTCACACTTTTCATCATTGTGCATGTTCAGGAATGACTACAAAAGTAAGTGATCATGGACTTGGATATTAGAGATACAGTTTTAGTTAGTAGGCAATTGCAAGTATAGAACCCATGAATAAGAGGATGGGCTGTAAGTTTTCATGGCACCTTTGTGAATGGGTACTAATGCACCAATAAACAAGTGTACAGAAGGAGCAGCAGAATTCTTCTTGCCTGGTTATGTCTTCGCTACTTTGGAGGACTCATCTATTGAAGGAACTTAACCAAAATATCCAGTTTTCCAGGACACATTGGGGACAAAATCCCAGGTCTCCCTGCCGAAGTTGGTGCCATTTCCAAGACATGATTATGGATCATATACAACACTTGTAGCCTCTATGCAAACTTTTTTGTGCATTTCCCCACCAATTGTTTCTTGAAATGATTAAAATGTGCCTTTGATCAGAAAGTTTAATCTGAAGGCATAGAATAAATAAGCACTATAAAATAGAGGAAACTTAAAGTTTGAATGAAATAAGAACATGAGAAATGTCAAGAACTAAGTAAAATATTTGTCAGAAGAGAAAGCTTTCTCATATTACATTTTTATACTGAGTTCTTCAGTGAGCCAATTCTTAGATGGATGATAAAAGAGAAAATGATGTGGAAAAAGTAAAAAAATGCTGAAGAATTTCAGAGATATGAATAGAGATATGCCAAGATTGCTATTTCAACTGGAACATTCCCAATATAGGCATATTTATAAATTACATATTTTGTAATTTCAAATTATATATATATATTTGACTATTCCTACAATTGCACACAATTAAGCTATCCTTTATTTACCTAAAAGAATTACAAAATTAAAGCCCAAATTCAAAGTGACTCATAGCTAATATGGTTTCAAAAATAAATTTTATATTATTTTATTTTTATACTTATTTTATTCTATATATTTTATTTCATGTAAATTTTATATAATTTTCATGACAGAATGCACACTATCAATGAAGCAACAAACTCAAAAAAATTAAAAAAGAAAAGGAAAATGGTTACTTTTTCTCTGGATATGATACTCATCACTAACTGATGCATTGCTACTTTATATATGGTTTCTGGTGCATATATGGTTTCAAGTGCAAAGATTTCTAAGCTACCTGTCATGATAAGCTTGACAGTATGCTCCAATCTCTTTCCCACCAATATTAGATATTCACTCATTCCTTTGGGGGTAGTCTGTCAGCTGATCTTATCCAAAATGCCTTCATATTAAGGGATAACAAAATCTTGCACTAAAGTGTTACAAATTTCTTCTTTTCTTGCTCTTTCCAGCACACTTTGAAAGAAGTTAAAATTTATACTCAAGGCCCCAACATGCCATTTATCCCTTTCTATCTGAATTGGCATTTCAGAATTCATTCTTTACATTTATGAAGTTAAAAGCTGAAATTCTTACTCATGCACAACATTTTCTTAATCTTTTATAAGGCATCTCTCCCACAAATACTCTACCTTTAATTAAGGATAGTTTTTATTTTTATTGATAAGAACATTTGGCAGGTATAAAGGATCATTTTCTTAGCTATGTGATGTTTTCAATACTGAAACTTTTCTTTTAAAGATTTAAAGGCTGTGAAATCCTGTTTCAGGAAAGTGGCTCATGCATCGTAAGGATTCCATCCTCTTTCGAAAACGAATCGATTAATCATGTCAAAAGCTCTCAGGGGTTGGTCATATGGTAAAATGTGTCCTCCACCTCGAACAACTACCTTAAAAGAGAGGAAAAAAAAAGAGAAAGATTAGAAATTTAAAGAAATGGAAGTTTCAATATATAAATTATTACAATTCAATTCACATATACTTTAAGTTCATAAAATTTGGAACACATTCTACTGATTCATCACTTGATCACTTGATATTCCGTTATTCGTCGATTTGCTTGAGCGGGCGCCAGTAACATTTCCACTTGACCCTATTATGTGCCAGTGTAGCCCAGTGGCATCTGCTTGCTTCAGGAACACGAAGAGCCTCAAATCGTTCATTCAGGGTATTGACGAAGAAGTCTGATCATCTTGTAGGTGGGTGGCCACATGATCTTTTGACATCCTGTGGGATCCAGTCTGTAACGGCTCTAGTCCAGCATTCGTCTCTAAATCGCATTACATGTCCAGCCCTGATTCATTACTGATTCATGCCTTTGGAAAAACTGATTGTCTTGCTTTTGATAGCTTTAATTTTAGGTGCTTTAAAGCAGGAGAGTTCTACAATCATGTATAATCATCTTAAGTTTCCATGGAGGAACTGGTTCCAGTATCCCCAAAGTTTAAAATCCAAGGGGCTCCAGCCCTTATATAAGACAGGTAATATTGCATATAACCAAGTATGTCCTCCTGCATGCTTTAAATCATGTCTTGATTACTTCCAATTACTAATGCATTGTAATGTAAGAGCTATGTAAACAGCTGTGACACTCCACTGTTCAGAGAATAATGACAAGGAAAAAATCCAGCCTGTGCATGTATAGGACAGATGCCACCATCATAGTAGAAGCAACTCCTAGTGGCCATTTTTGATCTGTGACTCCTTGCATCTATGCACGTGGACCCCACAGACATGGAGAAGTTCTGTCATAATTAACTTTTATAGAATACTGTGCTCATCATCCATGTGTATAAAACTGGAAAATTCCTGCACATCTTTTCCTCTTGGGAGGAGAATTTCTGCTCTCTCATATGCTGTGTGACTATCCTTAACTGATTAGATCCCAGAGGTGAGAAAACCTACCATAGACCAACCCAACCTGCAACAGGTAGAAGAATCAACCTAATTCTACGCTCAAGCATTTGGTCCAGTTGGCCCTCCCACAGTGCTATAGGTTCTGTCTTAGTCTTTATCCGTGAAGGACACATTACAGTTCCTCAGAAAAGTTAAGCAGCATCACCTAATCAAAACAACCAAGAATAATAAATCAACTCAGATGGAGAGCGACATATGGAATGTTCTTTCTTATATTTGCAATATAAATCAAAAACACAGCAAGAGAATAACAAGAGGCCAGAGGGAGAGAACAGGAGAACTGGTCTACAGAACTGAGCTTACCAAGGGCAGGGGGTGGTATAGAAGGGAGGAAACCCTGGAATAATGGTGAAGAGAAGCGAGTGCCCTTGTGGAGAAGGTGGTGTTGAACCTGTATGCATGAAAATCGATCACGAAGAGCACTGCAAATAATAATGCCTCCAAAGCAAGGCGAAACAAATAAAATTATCAATAAGAAATTCTTGACTCCTTAGTCCCTTAAACTTAAAAAAGGGTACTTTCCCAAATGACATGGAACTGGAACATTCTTTTTTCTCCAAATATTTTATTTTACTGCAACAAAATTCAAACATATATCCAACCTGAAGAAATTTTACACATGTGCCATTTCGATGAAACTCTCTTCATAGCCACTTAATTTTTTACCTGTGAATTCATTTTTAGACACATTTCAACATAAACTAAGGATATACATATATAGCAACATGTATATCATATATATGGAATTATGCCTATATATTCATTATATATGTACACATACGTATATGTATCCCCTAATTTTATATAAAATTACTCTAAAATAAAGTGTACTCCTTTATGCATATCCAAACTCACCAAGTTTGGATAACTGTGGATACCTGGTCACTTGGATGAATGTACAAAAACCTTAAGATAATAAAGTTGGGGTGCATTCAGACTTACTCTGGGGTCAGGGAGGGAAGAACTGTGCTGGGTTTGACCCTGGCCCAAAGGGTCTCTGGTTTCAGCAAATGTCGCAACTACTAGACAAAGGAACAAGGGGAAGCCCTAATAATTCCTTAAGAACTGGGTGCAGGCAGCAATGAAGAAAGCAATGCACGTCCTTGGCTAGATGGACATGTAGAGAACCCACAGGAGGCAGGAGTTAAGAATCAGGATCACGCAGGCACTAACAGACTCTTGCTCTGCAGCTGGGATCACAACCAGTCAAGTAAAGGTCCCTGTGACACGCTCCTTCATAAAATATAGGAGTCTCCTTTTCAACCTCAGCCTGAGGGGGAACTGAGGCACGAACAGCACTCAAAACTATTTGCGTAGTTCTTACATGAACCCCTCCACAGTCTTTGGTATCCTTCAACCCTGTCATGAGGGAGGTGGAATCAGAATGACCAACCTTCTCTTTGCACATTACCATTAGGTAGCCCCGCACACACAGTTGCAGAGAGTGTCTCAGAGCAGCATCCCAGGGACTGAGCCTTGGGGCTAATATAGTCCACAATTATAAGCAAGAGAGCTAGTTATGGGGAGGGTTTTTAAATGTTCTTGGTGGGGGCCCTCACTCCATGAGGGCCTCCATTTTCCACATCCGGACTTCTCTCGTCAGACCTCCACCCAGCAGACCAGCCTATCACAGCCCGGCTCATCAATAAATGCTGGACTTAGAGATGACTACAAGAGTATGTTACCTGCACAGCAGAGCCTGGCAAGCTACCCGTGTTGTATTTGATATGCCAAATACCAGAAACAATTATAGACCTCATTCCTGAATGGATTGAGGCTCTTTATGTTCCTGCAGCAAGCAGATGCCCTTGGGCTCTACTAGCATGAGACAGGACATTGGAGATGTTACTGGGGCCCGCTCGAGCAAACTGATGATGAACGGGAAGACAGTGATACAGTGATACAGTGGTGGGGGGTGTCAGGGAGCCGCTGGGGTTCCCAATAGTATCAGGACAGAAGTTCTCTTCTACCTCCGAGGCTGCTGGAGGAACAAATGAAAACTCACAAATTTGGCAAGTTCCAAAAAAGCTTTTAATAGTACAAAAGCTCTACCACCACAATCCAACATACTGAAAGAACTCTAGCTCTGGTCAGAACTTAGACCATACATGAGAGCCTAAGTCTCCCACCAAAGAGTCTCACCCGAGAGGAATCCTACCCAAAAGAGAGAAAGGGGAAGGAAAAAGGGGAAAAGGGATAAGTGCCTCAAGTCAGTCCCCTTATTTACACCAAAGCAATCCTATCTGTTGATAGGGAAAGTCCTGTCAACAAAGAACCCTAAACAGAGTGTAGAAGGGTGGTGTCACACCCTATTACAAGTATAAACAAAGGATTATGCCAAGGACTAATCCCTTCTTCTGAGATTATCTCTTATGTTAAACACTGAAGAGAGAGAAGGAGCTAGTATAAAATAATACATCTGGGGCTGGAGTGATAGCCCAGCAGGTAGGGCATTTGCCGAGACGTGGCCGGCCCATGCCGGTTCGGGTTCGATCCCGGCATCCCATATGGTCCCCTGAGCAATGCCAGGAGTAATTCCTGAGTGCAGAGCCAGGAGTAACCCCTGAGCATCGCGGGTGTGACCCAAAAAGCAAAATAAAAAAAATAATAATAATAATAATAATACATCTTAATTTCATGGGTTTCATGTAATCTAGATGGTACCCACAAGGTCCTACTTATTTATTATCTGCACCAGGGTGATTCTGGGTATCTCAATCTCTGTATACTGAAAGGGTCACACTCGCCTGCCTGAGGACAAACTAGTATGATCCTTCCTATAATCTTAAACCATAGTCTCAAGGTAGCCAGGATGGCAGTCTCCTGGAAAATGCTAACTGTCCCATGCTGGGTACGGTGGGTATAAAGAGGATCTGTGCCCAATCTAGAAAACATAGAAGTCTTTGTAGATGTATAATAAGTCAGAAGTTATTCAACCAAGGTGATTTCTGTAACTGCCACACCCTCTAGCAGTGTTTACATAGAAGAGAGATCTCATTAGTATGAACCTTGGCTTAAGAACATGTAAGTAGATTAAGCTGTGTGGGTAAAACAGCAAAGCTCCCAAACTAGCTAAGCCTGTCATCCAAGGAGGGGGTTGTGGGGGAACACACAGAGGTGCTCAAGGCTTCCTCTTGGCTCTGAGCTTCAGAGTCACCCCTGGTGGAGCTGGATGGACTGAACACATGTGAGCCATAAGCAAAAAAAGTGTGCCTTATTTCTGAACTATCTCTATGGCCCAGAAGCTGATTTCTGATGTAGTGCCAATATTTCTATCAAATCATGGTATAGGCACAGAATCCTTAACACTTGAATAGAATTTTACCGCATAGTTAGAGAACATTTCACCCATTTCTCAGCTGCTCACTACAGACAGCTGTGAGGAGGACTGACCCTCACACACAACTGGATTCCTGCTCTGCTGAGTGCCAGCGGTGGTGCATGTGCCTTAACACAAGGACACTAGAGTCTGCTTTTTTAGTTTGTGGCTGGGGCACCAACATGTCACCCAGACCAAAAGGAAGTAGATGTGTGGCAAGAAACCCTTGCATGCGACTCTGAAAGCAAATTGCTGCAGCCTCCACAACCCTTGGCTAGAATTTTCTACTAGCGGAGTCCCGTCCAAACCTCAGGCCTTGGCAGGCATTTGATGAGTGATTTCACTGCAACTTCAGCTCAGTTGGGACACTTTACAAAATTCATGTTTGTGAAAAGGCCCAGCTGCTTGAACTGGAAACGAGCTTGGCAGCCATGATCAGGAACAACAATAAACTGAAGACCCAAGAGCAAAAGGTCATCCTGCACCAGAGCCAGAGTCACAGCAAATGGGGAACACGGTAGTGTTTTATGGCCCGAGCTCGGGGGTCAGAGTGCAGGAGCAGGACTTGAGGCACAGGAAGCTGTGTGATTTCAGGCGAACAACTTTTCTGAGCTTCACCAGCCTGTACACTAGGGGAAAGTATTACTTATTAGAATAGTTGTAACCAGTGTTTGGAATGAATGGAATAATATCCATAAGACACTTAACAAAGTGTGTGGGCTGGAATGGTCTTCTGTAAGTATTCAACATTGTCATTATTTTAATATTTATTTCCATTCAAAATTCAAATTAGAGCCAGAGAGCTAGTACAGTAGATAGGGCACTTGCCTTGCACACCGCTGACCTGTCTTCAATCCCCAGCATCCCGTGTGATCCCACAAAGCCTGCCTGACCACTGTGTCAAAGTAACCCCTGAGCATCTCTGTATGTACACCCCAAACAAACAAACAAAATTCTATACTGAAAATACTGTGTCAACCTAATTACCTTACAACATTATGCTATTACATGGCCATTAAAATTTTCATTTAAGAGTTATTTAAAACAATAATCCTCAACTGGAAACAGAAAATGGAACAGTGTGCTAACAATTGTCAAGGGTACTAATGCCAACCTAGAACTGAGCATTAAATAGAGGCAAAAAGATACACATGACAACCCTTTAATGTATGTTCTGTAATCCATAGTCTGGAAGGGAAGGAAAAGAGAAAGAGAGAGAAAAGGGAAAAAAAAACCTGCCATGGAGGAGGGCTGGGGGGGAGGGTGGAGGGAACCGGGGACGTTGGTGGTGGGAGATGGGCACTGGTGGAGGGATGGGTGCTGGAACACTGTATTACCAAAACCCAAATATGAACTTTTTAATTGTATATCTTTGTAATTGTAAAAAAAAAAATTAGAAAAGAAAAAAAGAAAGAAAGAAAGAAAGAAGGAAAGAAAGAAAGAAAGGAAGGAAAGGAAAGAAAGGAAGGAAGGAAGGAAGGAAGGAAGGAAGGAAGAAAAGAAAGAAAGAAAGAAGGAAGGAAAGAAAGAAAGAAAGAAAGAAAGAAAGAAAGAAAGAAAGAAAGAAAGAAAGGAAGGAAGAAGGAAGGAAAGAAAGAAAGAAAGAAAGAAAGGAAGGAAGAAAGACAGAAAGGAAGGAAGAAAAAGGAAGGGAAGGAAGAAAGAAAGAGAGAGAAAAAAAAGAAGAGAAAGAAAAAGAAAGTATTAGAAAGTTTCCTACAAATCTTATGTAAATACTCTTGTTTTTGATAATTTTACATCCAGAATCTTTACCACTAAACTATTAAAGTGAATTGTTCATACTAATTAATAAACCCATCCTATATTTCATTGTAAAAAAAAACAATAGTCCTCAAACCCAAATGTGCAAGAAACTACATGAGCTTGTTTAAATAGACTGTTAGGTCCTGTTATACCTTATGATGGAGAAAGCAAGGGAAATTTGTTTAACAGCTACTTCTGACCTCATCTTCCTGTCTTCCTGATCATTATTTCTCCTGCTATTCACACACACACACACACACACACACACACACATACATTCACTGTTCATGATAATCAAGAATTTGTGAAGAGTTTGCAAGGGTTGGCTGTTATAATTCTCACTCTGTGACTGCCTGAGATTGGGTCCAATTCTGAGCTACCCCACAAAATGACCAGATGACATCATACATGGTGTCCTTGACTTTGGAAGGGAAGGTCTGTTTCACATGCCTCAAAATTCTCAAATTTGTTTCCCAGCAGATCTGCATATACTGTTTTTGTTGACATTCCTCAAAAAGGCACATTTATGATGGCTGAAAAAGAACCCCCTCTGGTGGTTATAAACCCCACAAATCAAGCATGTCAACCACACCATGGCTTCTAGAGGTGCATGACAAAACGTGACAAGGCCACGACACGTTTCACTCTGACAAGATTCACCTCAGGGCTTCCTGAGGAGAAATGGTTTCATGGCCAGAAAAGACATTTGGGGTCCTTCCACACTCGAGGTGCAGCCTCTAAACTCATAAGTTCCAGATGTTCCAGGGGGTCACAGATGTGCCATGAATTTTAAAAGTGTTATACAAACACTTCCAAGCATCATTCCACTTTATTTTTAGGAAAGGAAACGACTGTCTTGGGACAAGAAACAAGAACGTAGTGGGGAAGGCGGTGTCTTCTGAGTGGGTTCCTGGAGGCTCAGAGGAGCAGAGCACTAACAGGGTGGAGGGTGGGGAGGGAAAGGACATACTGTGACAGGAAACTTCTGTGTGCAAACTCAAAAGGGCGGTTTCTAACAGCCCAGTGCATGCAGTCATCTGCAAGTGGTTCCATATCTGCGAGGTGAGAACAGCTTTTCTCATAGTAACTTATTAGGTACTGTACCTTGGGGGCGCTGCTATGAGGCCCCAGAGAAGATGCTGGAGGATCATGTAGCTCTTATCCTAAAGTAGGTGTATGTATGTGTGTGTGTGTGTGTATGTAGGGGGTGTGTATAAAAACACGTGACATAAAACCACGGTTATAAGCATTTTATAGTGAGATATTCCATAGCATTCAGTACCATCAGAGTGTGGTGCAACCAGCACTGTCTCCATCATCCCATGGGGCACCATTAACCATTACTGATCATTTCTCAGTTCCTATCCTGACAGTCCCTGGCTAGCATGAATCTAGGTTTGATCACTCTGGGTCATCTATTCTGTTTATATCCAGAGTTTTAAACAAGGTAGTAATATACTCATATCTACAGAGAAAGGAGAGAAAGGTGACTTACTGTGTACAAAAGGTGCTGGCTAGGAAGGGATTTATAGGCTCTGGACAGGGAGGCAAATTAGGAGACTCAACATTCAGGTGCTATAGACCAGTGGTTTTTAATCTTTTTTATATCTGAGGCCTGGCATTTATCCAAACCGCAGCCAGTAGAGGAGCAATAAATAACCACTGTGGCAGAGTAATATTCTTTTTTTTCTTGATACCACAAGATAATAACCATTCACTACAATAACCATTGTGGTACAGTAGTATTCTTTTCTTTTTTTTTCTGATACCACAAAAGTATCAGGGATTGAACCCAGTTTCTCATATACACAAGGCAAGCACTTTACCACTGGGCTACATCCCCAGCCATCTAGGGATTTCAGATTATTTATGGCAGCGTATTGGCCCCAACACAAAGACTGGTAGTTGAAAACCACTAATACATATATACTCATAGGGGAGATGATAAGAAGATTAAAACCAAGATGGTGTGGAGCCATGCATTTTCAGTGATAATCAGATATGAAAGCTAAATGAGAGTCACACACACACACACACACACACACATACAACCACACACAGAATCTCACCTCCCTTTCTTTTTTGACAATAGCTTTTCAAAGGGTGGTATTATCAACTAAGAAAGAAAATTCATGAGGGAGAAGTAGTTTTGTGGTGATATAGACTTTTTTCCAGGATAGATACAGTCAAAATTCTTGCTTGAATTTTTTTTTCTGATTTATACCAAATGCCTTCCATTGCTTATATTCCATTTCATATGTACAGAATTTCACTGTTTGATTTAGGTACTAACAATGGGTAGAAACATACATACTCAAATTACTTTTTTAAAAAGCAATAAAAACTTAAAACTACACTTGGGAATGAGAATAAAATCCAGTCAAAGCACATACTTTTGCATGTATGACACCCTAGGTTTGATCCTTGGCATCTAACATAAAGCTGATATCAAGGCTCAGAATTACTCTATCACTCAAGAAAACCATCCTTGAGATTCCATACTTTACACTTCTAGTGATAGCAGCTAAAACGGTGGACTAGTCCACCTAAGCATGGCCATCACGGTACGTACATTCTTTGAAATGCAGTTAATGATTAGCCTCAACGTGGGTGTTCTCAAAGGTTTCCTAGATACACCATCTTCCTGTGGTTACTTGTGATTACATCTTACTTACTTGAGGACTTGCAATACTCTCACTAAGATTTCAACCTCTACCATGACACAATAGTTATTTCAAATCAATCCCACTTCATTAGAAGACAAGTTGAGATAAAAAGAAAAGAATGTAGTTTAAAAGTTTCAGAAAGCAAGCAGGATTTAAGAAACCAAGACCATCCAGAAAAGAAAATGACAAAGAAGTGAACCTAAATTTAGTTTCCTCTTTGGGAGACTCATCAATTTCTCTGGTCAAAAAGTCAAGCAAAATGGGATAGGTTAAAAAAATGAAATATTAAGCTGAATTTTCAGTAACTTTTTTTTTTTTGCTTTTTGGGTCACACCTGGCAATGCTCAGGGGTTACTCCTGGTTCTGCACTCAGGAGTTACTCCTGGCGGTGCTCAGGGGACCATATGGGATGCCAGGGCTTGAACCCGGGCTGGCATGGGTGGGCCGCGTGCAAGGCAAACACCCTACCCGCTGGACTATCGCTCAGGCCCCGATTTTCAGTAATCTTATGGTGCTTGGGAAACTGAAAGACTAAAACAAAAGTCTAGATAAACAAAAGAGAAACTTTCAGTTTGCAGTCTTGTTCAAGAAAAGCCTTGGGTTTTCTATGAGAGGATGAAAGACAAGGTCCAAGAGGTGGAGAAAACCAGACTCAGCTGATACAAAGTCCTGATATCCAGGACTCAGTCATCCTATAAGACCTCTAATGTAATAAAGTGGGTCTGCCCCTGTCCGAACTGCTTTCAGGGAAAAATGAAATCTGAACTATGAGAGGATGTAACATCATTTTGCATATATTCTTTCACGTATCTCATCCAACATTCAATGAATTTTAGTAGCCATATTGACAGTCAAAATGAAATGGCTAAAGTCCAAGGGTAGAGTATGCATGTGATAGGTGACCCCAGTGAACCAGATATAAGAGTTACTTAGCATATATTTTAAATACTTGTGGGCAATATATTCAGGACATTAGGTAACAAAACAAAGCAATTATCAGTCACGCTCTATTAAGTATAATCAAATCAAAATCCTATAACAAGATTATTTATCCTTCATTAATTTAAATTAAGAATTCAACAGATGATTTCACATGAAAAAATAGAGAATACATGAACTTCGATGATAGTGCAGTAGAAAATATCCAGAACAAGGACAGAGCGATAGTAAGAGAAGTGAGTCAGAAGATAAACAACAAATACCAGCTAATACGTGGAATATAACAAACCAAAACAGGAATTAGACAGTTGTCAATAGAAAACAAATCCTGAAGATCACTGGAAGCAGGAAAGGCTAGGAGATGGCTAGAGAGTCTGTGGGCTAAAGGTGGATGAATCTAGAAACACGGGTCAAAGTGTTGGGGTAACATCTCTGCAAGTGTAAAACACTACTATAAAGTAGGATAACTCAGTAAAAAAAGGACTAGTTTGAAAGATAACAATAAAATTAAATCAAATAAAAGGAGGAAAGATAACTTTCGGTACTTATATTACAAACCATAATACCTAAAAGGTAAGAAAAGAGGGAGGAGAGATAGATAAATAGATATAGAGAGCAACAGAAAAAAGAGAGAAAATGAGTATCTGCCTTAGAGGTCGGTTGGTGGGGGATGGTGGGAGGGAAACTGGAGACACGGGGTGAGAAATGTATACTGGTGAAAGGACAGGTGCTGAACATTGTATGACCCAATCGTGAACAACTTTGTAATCATGTATCACTTCTTCACTTGTATCACTTGGCTTCCTGTTGTTCATTGATTTGCTCGAGCAGGTGCCAGTAACATCTCCATTTGTCCCTGCTTGCATGCTAGCACAGCTCAAGGGCCTCTGCTCACTGCAGGAACATGAAGAACCTCAAACCATTCCTTCAGGTCATGGGAATGAGGTCTATTATTATTACTGGTTTTGACATATCAAACACTACATGGTAGCTTGCCAGGCTCTGCCGTGTGGACGCTCAAAGTTTTTGCATTTAACTGATGTACCGCGGCCACACAGAAACTGGGAGAGCCAGTAGCAGCTCCATCTGTGTCTGTGAAATAGGCTTCTCTCTAGGGTGGGGTTCTGACGAACTGGGCTTGAGATTTTGTCTGAAGTCAGAACCCGAAGAGATTAAATTTTCTCAAAGAGGCAGAGTGACAATAGGTCTCATTTTAAATCTCAGTAAAATATTTACAATTTATCTTGCAGGGGGAAAAATCACTAAATCTGAATTCTACATTTGAAAGATAACTTGTAATATTTTAATGAGTTTTCCATAGCTGGCAAAACCAAGTAAGAAATGAAACCCCCATCTCAGAGTACTCGACGAAAAGTGCCCACATGCCCTAACCCTAAGTTCCTAATTAGCTTGAGGTGACAGTACTACTAATATGATTCAAATGAGCTTTTCCTCAAAGCTCTGCGACATCAGAGTGTCAAACAGCTTTCTTTGAATTATAGCTGAGCTATGCTGATTTTGCTATGTTATATATAAAAAAACAAGAGGAAAGAAAAAGTGAAAAGAGAAAACAAACTAGAACTTCAGCAATGATTTTTTATAAAAAGTATTTTTTAAGGAAAATAATATTAAAAAAATAAACTATTGGCAGCACACCCATGCTAAACAAAAGACTAAGGACTATTCTTCTGACAGAAAAATTATCTATAATGGAAACAAAAAATTTTGTGTGGGGGCTGAAAACATAGTATAGTGTTGCCTGTAGCCCACTAGAGTTCAATTTCCAGTACCCAACATGATCCTCTGAGCTCCACTAGGAACGGTCCCTGAGTACAGAGTCCTAAGCACAGTTGTATGTGGCCAAAATACAAAAACCAAATCAAAAGAAAATTTACATATTGGTCCAATAAATGAACATCTATAATAATAATGTTTTGTGCAATTTGAACCATGTAGAAAAAACAATTTTTGACTTTGCCAAGAACTGAACCCAGGGCATTACAAAAACAAGACAAGCACTCTACCACTGAGTCACATCTCTCTCCCTGAATGAACCATGCAGAATTTTTTTAAAGACAATAATGATTCAGTGGTTGGAGATGTAGTACAGCCGGTGGAACACTTGCCTTGTATGTAGCCAACCCTGGTTTAAACCTTGGCACTACAAGTGATTTTCTGAGGTCCACCAGATGTGGATCACATACCCTGAGCACAGAGCCTGGAACCCTGAAGTGTGGCCCCAACTAACCCCTGCAGTACAACAGTAGCATCCAAGGTGTAGTAAATTCAGTTAAATTGCTGCAAAGTGTTTATGCTTCTGAACAGTGATCAGTGCACTAAATTGAAGCCAACTTTTTCACATCACAGTGTGTGCTGTAATCCCTAAACAAATATAAAATGGATAGATAGTAAAATAATGAGTCATGAACAAACAGCAGATTTAAAGCATCATTGGTGCCTCAAGAACAGATACAGCCAAAAGAGACAAGGATATGTGGCAGAGACATTTCTATGCACATGAAAACCAGAGTTTGCCAGTGAAGAAGCTCTTCAGTAAGGAGAAATCAAGCACTCACCCCTTCTCTGTACAGTGGTAGGAAATAAAGGTTCCAAGCTGAAGATGCTTCAAATCTCTTTTGCCTCACTCACTGAATCAGTTGGATGCTTCAATGTACAACGAATATGCCAAATTATAGGAAAAAGTCAAGGACCTCTTCTCTAGCTCAACTCTGAATCCATGATAGTAAGGTTGGTGTGAAAGAATAGGTGGGGGACCTTCTCTTTGCTTGATCCTTTGAGTCAGGGGAATCCTAAAATCACAGCATTTTGTGGCAGAAAGTAATCTGTATGCTGGTGGAGAGCACAGACTCAGAATCCAGTAGCCTCTGTGTGAGCAGCTTTGAGTCAACTCATCTGACTCTAATTTCTCTTCAGTAGAACTGAAAGACAGAGGACTGGAGAGATAGCATGGTGGTTGGCTGCTTGAACAGATGCCTGAAAGGTTGCATTTCAAGCCTTGCAGGGTTCAATCCCGGCACTCCGTGGTTGCCCGAGCCTGCCAGGAATGAATTCTTGAGGGCAGAGCCAGAAGTAAGCCCTGAGAACAGCTGGCCGTTACACACACACACACACACACACACACACACACACACACACACACACACGGAAATAAATTAGGTGCCTACTGATCCATCTGTCATGGACTAAGATTTTGATTGTTTGCTTGCTTGCTTTCCTCCTTTCTTGCCCCTGGGGATTAAACTAAGGGCTTCACACACACAAAGCACATCTACTATCTCTGAGTCATGCCTATAGCTGACTCTCCCTCCCTCCTCCTCCCTCCCTCCCTCCCTCTCCCTCCCTCCCTCCCTCCCTCTGTCCCTCCCTCATATTTTTGAGGGAAAACAAAAACTTCAGTGCTGAGGGAGGAAAAGCACCATGAAGTCTGGAATGGTTGGTTACTGTAAGGGATTTGGTTTTGTGAGGACATGGGAGACAGCACATATAATACAGTCCTTGTCTCTAACTCCTCAGACTTGTCTTCTGCTTGCAACATGGTCCGTGCAAGCGAATAAGAGTCTCTCAAACAAAGTTGAGAGATAAGAAAATTTCACTACTAGACTTTGTTTCAGAAAGAAGGGGTTATAATATATTCTCTCCTTGCAGATTTGTTTTCCTTCCTGGTTTATTTCCATTCCTCAAAAACTTCCTTTGCTTGGGGAGATCCTGACAAAAGTTAGCGAGCTGCAGAAACTGAGATTAGACCTGTCAATATGCTCAACTTAACTAAGAGCAAATTTTTGCCCCTTCAGCCTGCCAGAACCACAATCCAGCCAGTTCTTTCCCTCCACCCCCTTTCACCACATGCCATATGCCAAACACCTTCTTTTTCCCACACAGAAATGTCAAGCAAGCAAGACCTTACTTGTCTTAACAGAATGGCAAAAAGCTACTTTTTATTTTCCCCTTTGACAAATCCGGTTTTTAACACAGAGTAAAAATAGTTTGTTGATGCCATTAGAAGTCAGCAGAAGAAACTTTGCTTCCTCATGTCCAATTTTGATATCTGATAGACACAAGAGGATAAAAAGCACAATCAGTTCATGAATTAATGAACTGATTAATCTTACTCAATATCTAGTTTTATAATCTTCATTTGTAGTTTTCTTTTGGAGAAGACCAGAGTGGGAAGGAAAGGACAGAGGTTACATCAGCAAACGTTCTCTGCCAGATCTTCTGTGAGGGTTTGGATCCTGACTCTTGTCTTCGGGAAGCCTGTAAACAAGAGCCCAGTGACAAGTGGAAGTTCTCCTTCCTGCAGAGTAGTGCAGGACGGTGCCGCAGTGGTGTGCTGGACATCCTTTCTTGGTCAGAAGACTCAATTATGTGCATCCAGTGATGCTATATGGGCAGGCTGAAATCAGTCAGGGGCAAATATGTATACCATGGAGACAGGCAAACACCATGGATGGACCTCTCTCCTTCCTCCCAAGCCAGATTGCCCAGAGACTACTGTTTCCCTCAGACATTGGCTTCCCTGGAAAGAAAGTACTTTCCCTCCTTCCCCATAAACAGTATTTATCCATATGGTTAATTTGGGACTTCTATTAAGTCGGCTCATAAATAAAAGTGCACAGCATTCAAGCATTTGTAGAAAGAGGAGAAGGTTCGCTACCACTTTCATCCTGGCTTATCCCGACTAAGAGTAGGTGTAATTTGCCATAAGAGTTCCACTTGTACAGGACTGGAGCAATAGTCCAGCAGGTAGGGTGTTTGCCTTGCATGTGGCCAACCGGGTTCGATTCCCGGCATCCCATATGGTCCCCTGAGCACCCCCAGGAGTAATTCCTGAGTCCAGAGCCAGGAGTAACCCCTGAGCATTGCCAGGTGTAACCCCCAAAAAGCAAAAATTGTAAATATAAAAATAAAAAGTTACATTTGTTCAATCCTCACACCACCACATTCGTGGGATCCTTCTGTTTGTGCAAAATTTCCGGAGACAATTCAAAGTTGATCTCTTTGGGACCACTCCAGACCAGATAGGATATGAGGATTCAACTGTGCTCTTGATCACTGTACAAGGGAACCCTGGACCTGAAAATATACTCAGGTTCCAGAATTTTACGTACAGAACATGCCAGATGGCATTTTCATGGTGCTGTTTATTGAAACAAAAAAACAAACAGCATCGGTTTTACTACTAAACCAAAATCTATACAAGGCTCTTAATTCCAACGGCAATGTGGAAGATCTTAGCAGAATTTTTTGTTTATGTTTTCCCTTCTCATTGCCCATTTCTCTATTCCATGCTCCCTCCATCTTGTTTATCTTTGACTCTGTTTAACTTTCTTGCTAGCAATTTTGGGAATCTGGTTAGACTTCAAATTTTAAAAAAAAGTTACTGCTTGAAAAAGCAACCCCAATTCCCTCTTTGTTCCTTAAATATTGTTAATTTTTAAAACCCATTCTCCATGTATGGATAGTACTTTAAATGTTAGACTTCTTAGTATTTATTCACTTCCCATAATGAAATGGTTCTCTGTTAAATTTCAATAGGTTATTAAAAACCACTCAACAGCTAAAAGAAAATTATGCATCATCGCCTAGCTGTTATACCTCAGTAAATAGATCTGCTATCCAATTTATATTTTAAATAATACAATAAATTAGCTCCCTGAGTATTAACTAAGTGCATATTTGGGTAGCTTAATTTAGAAGCATTCTTTTTATGCTAATCATCCCTCTCTAATGAAACAGAACCACATGAACTGAAGGAACTCTTGGCAAAAAATCAGAGTAAAATTGGGAGTTGCTATTGTTTATTATTTCCTTTGTTTTCAGGAAGCAAGCTGTGTGTGTGTGTGTGTGTGTGTGTGTGTGTGTGTTCTAAGAAAAGGAAAAAACCCAAATATCAAGAATTCAAAATTTAAAATGAACATGTTAGTCTGCTTTAGGATAATAACAATTCAACTTTTCCTATAAATTTGTTTCCCAGATATTTCTCCTTTCCCCACCATGTAACACAGAAGGAAATAATCTTCAGCCAACATAAACAATGAGTCCTTTAGTTTGAAAAGAATTGTTTAGAACTATTCATTATCTCAGCATGTCTCATCTGTTTCCCAGAAGACATTTTGGTGTGTACAATTGGTGAGTGGTCCTAGAGGGCTGTAATATTCACATACAGGCACACACACACACACAAACACACACATTCATACATTCACAAGAGAGGAGCGTGGCATTTGATGGGGATCAGTTTTATTTTAATTCATTGAAATTTATTGAGTGCCAGGAACTGTGCTAAGAGGTTTGCTTTGGAGATGACTAATGAATTATTCTTTATTTTTTTCACTGAATCACCATAAATGATAAAACTATAATTTATGATTGAATTTCAGGTATACAATGTTCCAACAACAATCCCTTGACCAGTGTCCACTTACCTCCACCAATGTCCCCAGCTCCACTCCTGCTACCCCAACGCCAAGAGCTTGCCTTTATTTTTAATACTTTTCTTTTGGGCACTGTAGTTTACAATACTATCGATAGGGCATCACAGCTATCACTTGGAGAAGGGAGACAGTAAAACCATTCAAAAAACGAGACTGATGTGATGAACACAATAGATGGTAGAGAGAAACAGGGAGAGACCAAAAACAAAGACAGTGAGACAGTGACCTGGTTAGAGGCCTTTCTGGAAGACGTGCTGGAGTTTAGCTTTTAAAGGCAAAGGGTTTTCCAGGCAGGAAGTGAGGAAAGAGAACTTCAGAAAAGAGTGAAGTAAACCACACATGCGTTACTGGCAGATAGCATGCTTGGAGAATTATAAGAGGATTATATTCTTTCTTTTCCTTTTTTTTTTTTTTTTTTTTATTTTGCTCTTTGGTATTCTATATTTTCTTCTTAAATAAGGGTCATTCCAGGGATGCCACTCTTGGTGTGGAGGCCTGACAATGAGGAGTTTGCACCCAGTATGCTGAGGGGATCCTCAGTTTCCGGGGATCAATCTTGGCCTCCTGCACGCAAATCTTGCGCTCTGCCATTTGCACTCTCCCTGTGTCTGGTCTTCAGTGTTCTGGCAGAGGAAGCAGAGGATAAGTTGAAACTGAGGAAGGAAGCAGAGGCTGAGATTACAAATCAGCTACTTTTTCACATAGAGTCTGAGTTTTATTCTGCAGGTAGTGGGAAATTTGTAAGAGGTTGAACAAGGGGAGAGCATGAGCAGACATGACTTTTGGGAAAAGCAAAAGAAGGGTTGACTGGAGAGGAAGTAGACTAGCTAAGACCAGCAAAGACCAGCAAAGAGGGCACTGTAAAAAAAATTGATTTAGACAACACCTTGAATCACCTACACAGCGATCCCCTTTGAAATCCAGTGCCTTTACCATGTTTCATTTAAGGTTCTGTATGTAGCAAAGAGTAACTATCAATTTTTGCCTGCCTGCCTGCCTGCCTGCCTGCCCACCCACCTGCCCTCCTTCCTTCCTTCCTTTTTTCTGGTGGCAGGAAGGGAAATATAACTGATGGTTCTTGGGGCTTGCCACTATATTCAGGGATCACTTCTGGCAGTGCTCAAGGGACCATACACAGTGCTGGGGATCAAATGGAGTTGACCATGTGCAGGGAATAGGCATTAATTCCTGTACTATCACTGGTTTGTACAGAATCAATGTTATTCTCTTACAAAAAAGTTGTGAGGTTTCTGTGTCAAACACCTGAAAATGAATTAGATCGTGCCAGCAAGAAGGATGCTGTAAAGCAGATATGAGAAGTACTAAGGAACCAGACAAGGAATGATTATCAGTTGTGCTGCTGCGTTTTTTTTTCTCGGTCGGACACACAGAAAGTGACCACTGACCAGCAAACATATCACTTCTTACTGTTTCAATGGAAAAGTGACAGAAGTGAGTCGGGCAATTGCTGTGTTGGAAAAACATGTAAGTTCTAGGGCATGTTCTACAAATCCAAGACATGCCTTTAAATGTCCCTATTGTTTTAGTTACTATGGAGCCTCTAATGGCAACTTGGATTGAAAAGATGCTGAAGGAATACACTTCTGGTTTTTAAAAATCTGGATACTTAGTTGCACCTAAATGGGGTTGACCATGTGCAGGGAAAATGCATTAATTGCTGTACTATCATAATTTGATGTGATAAAGTCCACTCCATCCCTTTAACTGCCTGGGAGCACCAAACTCTTTCTATGGTAGCCAGAAAGAAATATGAGAAAGGCAGTGAGAGGAAGAGAAGATAGACCAGAAATGATGATGGGAGAGAACATTAAATGACTTCTAATTTAACAAGACCTGGTTAGGGTTAGGGTTAGGGTTAGTCTCTGCATGACTAGAGATAGTTTTCAAGGTTTGGTGAAATGGTGGGAAGATCGTGATTCCTACACAACCGGAAAGAGAGTCACTCTGTAAAACAGTTTGACATGAATTTTTTGCTTGTTTTTTGGGGTGACACACAGTGGTGTAGCCTTAGTTCTGGTTTTGTGCTTAAGGGTCACTCCTGGCGGTGCTAAAGTGATCATAGATGGTGCTAGGAGTTGAACCTGGCTCTGCCACATTCAAGGCAAGCATGCTACCCACTGTATTATTGCTGTAAGCTGGTATAATAAATTTTCAGATGTTAAGATCCTGTGACTAGAGCCGTTACCAACTGGATCCCACGGGATGTCAAAAGATCAAGTGGCCGCCCACCTACAAGATGGTCAGACTTCTTCGTCAAGACCCTGAACGAACGGTTTGAGGCTCTTTGTATTCCAGAAGCAACCAGATGACATTGGGCTACCCTGGCACGTGATAGGGTCAAATGGAAATATTACTGGCGCCCACTCGAGCTAATCAATGAATAACGGAATGTCAAGTGATCAAGAAGATCCTGTGAGACATTGATCCTATCTCTAGGCATTTTTTCCATGAATATAGTGCCAACTACGACACCCCACATCCAGAATATGCATAGTTGGAGAGATAGCAGCATATCGAGAGTGCAGTAGGTAAACTTTGCCCTGGGATAATCAACTAGTTTGTGATCACTGCATCCCCTCTGCAGGTCAGTGTGTTCAAGGTGTTACTCGTTGAGAAAGTCTTGCACACAAGTTCAAGGAGAGATGTACAAGAATACTCACAGAACCCCTCTTGACTGGAGCAAGAAACCTGTAAATACCCTGAATGTTCACCAGCAGTGGAATGGACAAATTAGACAGCCTGGAAGTAGACGACTGCGCAACCCTGAAAGTATGCAAGCATAGAACTCTTGCCATAAGCTGCAGAGCAAAGGGTGCTATCTCAACAGGCACACAGTTCCTCTTCTACAAGATGAATTGCAAAGGGTGAACTACTATTTATACAGCTGTTTATCAGCAGTAAAAAATTCATTCTTAACATGGAAAAGGATGACAGAAAAAAAATCCAGACCATGGCTTTCTTCTAGGGGTATTGCAGGAAGGGAGGGATGGCAGAAGGGGAAAGGATAGGGATGGCAAGTTCTTAGAGTATAACTTTTCTTAAACTGGTTGGTAGCTACAAGGATATTTATCAGGGTTTATTTTATGTTTATTGAATCACCATAGAATACACAGTTACAAAGTTGTTCATGGTTGGATTTCAGTCATATAATGTTCCAACACCCATCCCTTCACCAGGGTACATTTCCCACCATCAGTGTCCCCAGTTTCTCTTCCTCTACCATACCACACCCCCATGGCAGGCACTTATCCCTTCCTCTCTCTCCCTCCCTTTTCCTTTTGGACATTATGCCTTGAAATACAGGTTCTGAGAGGTTTTTATATACATTCCTTTACCAACTTTCATCACTCAATTTTTGTCCAGAGTGAAGTGATCATTCCCTATTACAATTGTCACACTGGTCCCTTCCCTATCTTAACTACCCTCTCATCCCCAATTTGTGGCAAGCTTCCTGGCCCTTGCTTCCAAGTCTTCCTGGCTCTAGTTTCTACTGTTCTTGGAATCACTGTATTTTATATTAAGCATATTCTTTATCGCTGCTCCATTTAAAAATTAACAGAAAGATAAAAACCCTTATAGATACAGCTGAAGTGATTTAAAAATGAGTCTCTGAGAAATTGAATAGGCTTTCTCTTGCTTTTTTCCTCCCCCCCACCCCCTGCTGATCAGCAGAGTAGTGAGGATGGTTAATATATCTAAAAGCAGTTCACCAGAAGGTAATGGAAAAGCACCTGACTGGAAAGCAAAGGTGAGAGTGGGAAGTCCCCTTTGGGAGTGACTCAGAGAAGGTAAAGTCAGTGACAGAATCAGAACATTGGACACTAGTTACTGCACAGAAAAATAAACAACAGGAGCAAAAATAAACATTCCTGTCTGGTGCTGGACATCAGAATGGTAAGAAGTGGCCAAATATTTGGGGTTTTGATTTTCTAGTTTACTCTCCTCTGACTAACTCTAAGGTGCTAGAAACCCTGCCTTCCCGGCCTCCTCCACCATGCTTCTTCCTATTTCCGTGTGTTAGAGCCCTGGGCATAAAAGGAGGGGTTGGATATTTTATTTAGTGTCAACAGGGATGTTTCAGATTATTATGCTGGGGAGGAACTCAATGCTTTAGAAACATTTCATTATTCAATTTAGCCACTTTTATTTACTATCATCATGTTACCATAACAAAGTGTTCCTTCCCTGCTCTCTCTCATCTCTGATCTCCTTTTACCTACCTCCAAGACCATCTCTTGTTACAGTTGAGTTAAAACCAGACACAACTGCTGTAGTTCCAGGCTGATTTGAAAATCACTTTCAGCCTATTTCATCATCTGAGCCTTTTAAATATCCTGTGTTTTCTATTAGACTGGAGGAAGGGCAGGGAGAGGCTTGACAGCCTCTTGCTTTATCAAAGCAGATTCATGCTCAGAGAGAGCAATAAAGGTAACAGTAACTAGTCATTATCAGCTCCGTAGGTGCCGAGAGCATCAATTAGTGTATAAGCATGGTCAGTTAATCCTAATAATTAACCTACTGGCAAGAGACAGGTATTGAAAGAATTTATTCCCACTTCACAGAGCAAAAACGCCCCACAGAGAGGTTAAGTAACTTAACCAAGATCACACAGCTATCAAATTGGTGGGGAGCAATTCAAGTGTAACACGGAATCCATTACTGAACCCTCTTTAACTTCACTTAAGTATGATGATGGCAAAAGTGGATTTACCAAGGTAATAAACTACAAATAGAATTCAAATTTATCTGAACTGACCTCATAACTTTTAAATCTGAGGTCACAAAAATTGCTATCTATTATTATTTAATATTGATCACTTGATCACTTGAAATCCCGTTATTCATTGATTTGCTCGAGTGGGTGCCAGTAATATTTCCATTTGACCCTATCATGTGCCAGTGTAACCCAATGGCATCTGGCTGCTTCAGGATACAAAGAGCCTCAAGTCGTTTGTTCAGGGTCTTGAAGAAGAAGTCTGACCATCTTGACCATCTTGTAGGTGGGCGGCCATGTGATCTTTTGACATCCCGTGGGATCCAGTCGGTGATGGCTCTAGTCCAGCGGTCGTCTCCAAATCGCATTATATGTCCAGCCCATAAATAATCTCATTATTATTATTTAATAATAATAACAAATCAGATTATTATTTAACAATATTATTATTATTTAGTAATAATAAATCAGATTATTTATTATTAAATAATTAAAATATTTAGCACATGTATGCTACCCGATACGGTAAGCCTGGCAAGCTGCCTGTGTCCGTATTTGGTATGCCAAATACCAGTAACAATTATATTAGGTCATTCCCATGACCTAATATAATGATTTGAGGCTCTTTATGTTCCTGAAGCAAGCAGATGCCCTTGGGCTCTACTAGCATGAGACAGGACATATGGAGATGTCACTGGAGCCCACTTGAGCAAATCGATGATGAACGGGAAGATAGTGATAGTTATAGTGATTTAGCACATCATTTGAATTTTAAAATATAAGATGTAGTCATATATGTCTCTGTGTGTGTTCTTACGTACTTTTAGATGAAAACTAAGGCTGGGGTTTGTTGGCAGGAGGGAAACTAGGGTATCGGTGGTAGAAAATGTAAACTGGTAAAGGGATGGGTGTTGGAACATTGTATGACTGAAACCCATTCACGAACAACTTTGCAACTGTGTATCTCATGGTGATTCAATTGAAAAATAAACAAAAATAAAGCCATTCATTCAAGTGATCAAAATAGTTAAAAAATACATCTGTGTGGCTATACATAGTACAAGGATTATGGCACTTGCCTTTCATGATTATCATCCTGATTTGATCCTTTGCACCTCCTAAGGCCAAGGATGCCTTGCATGAACGTGACCTGATTTGATCCTTGGCACCTCCTGAGGCCCCCAAGCATCATCTTAAGAGGATCACTGAGGGGCCGGAGAGATGTCCAGCGGGTAGGGCATTTGCCTTGCACGGCCGACCGGGTTCAATCCCGGCATCCCATATGGTCCCCTGAGCACCACCAGGAGTAATTCCTGAGTGTAGAACCAGGAGTAACCCCTGAGCATTGCCAGGTGAGACCCAAAAAGCAAAAAAAAAAAAAAAAAAAAGCAATCACTGAGCACAAAGTCAAGAGTAAAGTCGAGGCACAGTAGGGTGTAGCCCAAATCCCTCACTCTCCAAATGCCCTTGTAATACAAGTGCATTTGTCTAGGTGAGCCTATTCAATTAGGGCAACTAATGGGTCTGCTAGCTCCTAATGTAATTTTAAAGACATGCTGGACATAAATATAGGTTCAAACTATTTGCAGCAGCACATGAATTTATATGAGAAAAGCAATGCCTCTACTTTATTGGAAATTTTAAATGGGGGGAAATGCTAAATTTCATAACTCATAAGGAAATGATGTTTGAGTCAGAGATTAGTAAAGCTAAAGATTCGTTTTCCCCTTCTAGTTTTCACAGAGCCCTAGAATTCAAACCTTAGGAATCCATAGTAATAAGGGCGTTTTGCTTTGTTGTGTTCTGTGTTGTGTTTGGGCCATGCCCAGTGCTATCTTGGAGCTACTCCCAATGTGTGCAGGATTTGCTCTCTGTGGTGGTTGGGGAACTACATGTGCTGTAACTAAACCAGGGATGGCCATGTAAAATTCAAATATCTTAACTCCTGAATTACCTACCTCTCGGGACTTAATAGTTTCTTTAAAACAGCAACAAAAACCTTAAAATATCAAATAATTTCATAACCATAGTTTGGGGTTGCTCCAAACTTGTCACAAACTAGACTCCAAGATGCTTAAATACTGATGCTCAGTTTTTACGCCAGACCAAAAGTCAGAATATCTGACAAGAGAATCTGGGAATCTCTCATCTCTTCTTGCTTGGGACTGAGTCACACTAGGGACTTGCTGTGGATTATCAAAAGTTTTAAATTCTTTGTAGATGGAAATAGCAAATTTATTCCTAGGAAGACTTCATCTAAGGCAACATACTTTTATTTTTGCTTTGACTTCAAAGTTGTGAAATTGTATCAATTCACTATCAAATTTGATCAAGTGATCATATTCTAAAGTAAATTTTCAATGAAGACAGGAGGACAAGTTCAGAGTCACTCTCAAAGTTTACAGAGCCCTGCTTGACATGGTTGTTAACTTTGTTGAAAAGTATAGAATACAGACTACTGTCAAGACTTCACAAAGAGAACCATGTCATTTAAGTATAGCTAAAAACTTTGCTAAGGTAAGAGAAGCTAACATTTTGAATAAATGAAAGAGTTTTTCTACAAGGTTGAAATTACCAGTGGTCTCTCAGTGTGTTGAGAGAACAAAGATCTCTTGTTAACCTACAATACATGGGAGTATAGCCAGGGACTGAGGCCTAAAATTTAGCTTAAGGTTTGGGGGTGAGGATTTAGGGATTTAGAATCATACCAGTAGATACTGTAGACTGGAGGCCACTTTTCTGAATGAGATTCTGTAAATCAATGGCTGGTTTATTAAGAGTAAAATGATGCTCTCAGACTTCTGATTGGTCTGTAGGTAAGGAAATTGATCTTCACTTAGAGAATCCTATAGACATCTTGATAAATGTTTTGTCCAAATATATAAATAAGTCACACAAATTTTCTACAAAATAGAGGCCATATCAGTATTGACAGATAGTTTAATGTTCCTTCCAGTCTTTTGCATATTTATAGCTAACTACTTAAACTAGCTGTCCCAGAGAAGCTCAAGTACAGCTGCTCAGGTCCTACTTCAGACAAAAAATATATTAATAACTTCTGGACATAGGGCCCAGAACTTCTATTTGCAAGTGTCAAGATACATTTGTTCAGGGAAATAGAGTAGATTAATGGTGGTATCTAATTTGCTGTCATTCATCACCTTAAGATGGTTGGTTTGCTTTGTGATTTGCCTCAATGAATAGAAGACAATGGGAATAACAAGAGGAACTTCTGGGGCTGGAGTGATATTACGGTGGGTAAGGTATTAGTCTTGCATGTAGTCAACCTGGGTTTAATTCCCAGCACCCCATATGGTTCCCTGAGCCCTTCAAGACTGATCCATGAGTACAGAGCCAAGAGTAAGCTTTTAGTATCACTGGCTGTGACCCCCAAACAACTATAAATAAGTAGGAACTACTTGAGCCTGACCTTACAAAAGTGGCTACTCAGTCTGGGACACAAGTTGCCATGAAGGACTCTGAATGATATGAGGCCATTAGAAGAAACTATGAGAGGAAATAAGACCATCCTCGATATTCAACTTTAGCAAAATCCCAGTTTAAAGTCAGCTGTATGTGTGGCCATAGCCACCCACAACAATCCGAAGAATCACCCAGCTGAGCTCAATCCATCCACATAATGTTGAGAAGTAGCACATTATTGTTGCTCCAAATTTTGGGATAATCTTTTACTCTGTTATAGATAGCTAAAAGGGGAAATATTTCCTAACCATTCTTTATTCTTTTCTATATGAAAAATCTAGTGTTCCTCCTTTAGAAACCTCATGTGCCTTGAAAGCCTAGGCTGGATCTATCTTTCTAACACAGCTAGAAGTCACAGTCACACTTGGAACTCCAACTAATAATGCAGTAATTAGATTGCTAGTAATATGCACCAAAGCAGAGCAATACCCCATGTGGCCTTGGAAAAAATTACCAGCGTTTTTGCTCTCCTCTTTCCCCACCCCCTCAAATCCTGAGAACTTACAACTGGGATTGTCTTTGTAGCAGACAAACATGCACCATCAGATCCGCTCTCAGAGAAGCTCTTGCTTCCCAGCTGTGGGGAGGACAGTGAGGAGACAGCCGTCAGCTGGCACTGTTTTTGGGGTGTCACAGCTGTAAAGACAATACTTTTCCTGGAGCAGGCCAGATTTGGTGACTGAGGTGAAAAACAAAAGTCTTGGATACTTTGTCCCAATGTGGGAAACTGTGAGGGAAATAAATTCTCTCTAGAGCTTCCTGCAAGTGGGTTAACATCTGTTAGAAACAATTATAGATTTATTTCCTCCTTAGCCAACTCTGCTTCCCCTCCCTTACTTTTACATCTATTGATCCATGTAAAACATCTTGCACCCTGAAATTTTCCTCAATGCCTGTTCTGGAAAACCCATAGAGCTCTCTAATGATAGAGTTGCAATATTAGGAAGCTGTGGACTGACTGCTTTGTTCTGGGTTCTTACCTATAATCTAATTCCCATAAATGGACAAAAGAAATTTCCCCAGGTCAAGAATATGAATAAGGACACTCTGTTTTCACATAAGGTACCAGAGCTGGGAATAGATGAAGATTTCTTTTGGATGTTCTTTGTAAAAAGGCCACAATATTTTCTAAGGGCATTAGCTGCAGATGGTAATCATTGTCAGAAATCTGCTTAACAGTTATTTTCCTGCTTTAAATATAGTTTTGTTTTCACATTTCCTCTCCCCAAGTTGAGTGAAGAAGTTGCATTTGTTACTGATTGACCTTTTATGGGAACTTTATCCAAAGTTCCTTTGGATAAAGTTCATAATATTCCCCTAAGCCGATTAAAATTCTAAAAAAATTGTCATCAGGAAGTCCAAGGAAGTCAGGTGGCCAGCATTTTTTCATTACCCCTATGGGCTACCAAGGCAACGTTAACATTCTCTCCTGATATCCCTTTCTATTCAACATACTATGGCTATCCTACTTTCAATTTTCCAGTTGTACATAGTCAAAGGAACAAACTTGAGTTATTCTTCATATTGAAAAAGCACAGGTGGAAAGCTGTGGTTATTGTTATCTTCAGCCTTCCTGTGAAGTCTCCCACCCACTCCCTACCCTTGTGAAGAGGATGTGCACCCAAATATACTGTCCACCCAAATATCTGTTATCACCCCACAAACTCCAAGGACAATCATGTAGTCTGGATTTATCCAAACAAGGCATCCCTCTCCCCTGCACTGCCCTCATAGGAACAAAAGGCACTGTGATGGGAAACGTGCAGTTTGGACTGGCCACAGCTCAGATGTTACCATTATTTGAGGCCTTAAACACATTTTTTCAAAGCATCTTTCTCCCCATAACCCAACAAACTGTTTATAGCGAGTTCCTAACATTCCACAGAATAGTGGATAAAGTTGTGGCTAGCTGACTGCAGGAATAAGAAGTAGTAACTGCTCAAGAGTTGGTAGCACTGTTAGCTTTTTATTGTTTTATGTTATTTTCTCGCCTTCCTGACACTTTATGAAATATCTGTTCTTGCTTTGAGTTTAAAGAACATCGAACTAACTCTCAACTTGTAAAAAGAAAAACTGAACTTAAAGCAGGTTTGTTGAGCTTGAAGTCGATCTTTTCCTATTATACTGTACCCCACTTTGTGGTCAGGGCTCTCAAGCTCTGAGACAAGCTTCTTTGCTGCTTTCTGCTGGGGAAGAGGGTATATTGCAAGTAGCTCTGAGGTGTGTGTGGTCAACATTGGACTTCGGGGCTCCACAAGGACCAAGCCGTGGTCAAGGTCAAATTGTAGGTCATATATAGGGCTTGTGCTCTAGGGCTGGTGCTAGTTAAGTGACAGCAGCACACTGGACTCTCCCTATGACCTGTGGCTTTCACCTTGGCATTCTTACACCATCTCTCAAACAGGAATCAGTTCTCTCAGTTGGACTTTCCACAGCTTATCCCCAGGTCTCTGAATCAAGCCTCAGGAAGCCTTCAGGAAGGAAGCAGAGAAACTTCTTCTAACAAAGCTGCTAACATGACTTCCTCTTTCCTATTCCATGACCTCTCCCTATTCTAAAATCGCCTTTGCTGTCATTTTGAACTTTCCAAAGAAAACCTTTCAAATGTGTTTTGAAACCTTGCATGGAGCGGCCAATCATGAGGCTCAACTTGCCTTGGGTTCAACTCCTGACAATGAAAAACAAACTTTCCAAAGAGACAAATGCTATATGCTTCTCTTTCATGACAAGAGCAGTAAGAATGGTCAAATTCATAGAGATGATAGAACAAGGAGTTCCTGTTTCATGGTAACAGAAACTCTGTTCTACAAGATGAAAAGAGCTATGAGCTAGATCAATGGTCTGTGGCGGCCTGTCAGGGTGTACAAAGGCTGAGGATGGTGACTTGGATGGTAGCTGATGGCTGCACAGCATCTACCACTACAAAACTCCACTTGGAAGTGCAGATGATTACGAAGGCAAATATTATTCCATGTGAAATATGCTGCAAGTTCAACAAATGGGAAAAGTCCCTTAAACAGCTCCCCCTGCTTGAATAATGGAAGGTGCACCCCACACCGGCCTTTGCAGCCCCATGACCCCTTCATAGACTTTCTCCCAGCATTTGTTCTCCAGACTGCCGGTCAAAAACCAAATTGACTACTTAGCTTGCCCTAGACACCTCAACTATTAGGTCCTGCCTAATGTGAACTTGGATTATTTTAGCGAATTTCAGCATTTCTTCTCTGATTACTATTAGAAATCCCAGGGACAGTTAGGGCTTTTCTTACATTAGATGAATCTGACTTTACAGCCTTCCAAGCATTAGTCCCTTTGACAAATAAGACTCTAGAGCTCACGTTACAGGAGTTGGGCACTCCGGGGTGTTCAGGGCTAATGTTAGCCATGAAACATCCTTTCTCAGGCCTGCTTCCATGACAGTAGACATATACTGATTCCATGTTCACCGTGTCAGCATACCACTGCCAATCCCGCATTCCAGAGGTAGAGACTCTTGTAGGACCTGCCCTTTCAGTACTATTGGCTGTAAGCAGGCAGGCCAGAAATCTAATGTCAACTCTGAGAGGGAATGGGCAGAGGCTTGGGGACAGTCAGTTCATCTCTGCATTTCAGTTTCCCCACCTGGATAATGAGATGAGATGAAAAGTTTGTTCAACCTGAATGATGTCATCTAGTAGACATCATCCATCCTGTAAGAATGAAATGACCTGAAGTGATACTGGTCATGAAAACATGAAAAATAAGAATGACTTCAGCTGCAATGAGGAAAAACAGACTTCTTAGAAATCACACACAAGCCATACATTTTATGTTATGAGCATTTTCTATAAGAAAAAAAATATTAACAGAAGCTATGTCCAGTAAGGTTCAATGAAGAATAAAAATTGATCAGTGTCTCAACCCTTCTTTAAACACTTACAAGGAAAATAGAAAAGTTTTTTTAGGGACCTGAGAGATAGTGGAGAGGCAGAGAATGCTTTGCATTTAGGAGGCTTGAGTTCAATCCACTGTATTTTGTGTCTCCTGAGGGTGAGTTCTAAGCTCTGAACTCTGAGTAGCCTTTGTGTGTAACTAGGCATGGCCTCCACACTTCCAGAAAACAAACATATACAAACAAACAAACAAACAAACAAACCAGTTTTCCACTAAGCAAAGATAAAAAAAAATCTGCATTGACAGGGATGTAATTCAGTCATAGAACAAATGTGTCAAACATAGAAGGTCTTGGGTCTGATTCCTAGCACTAACCAACCAAGAAACAAGAAAATAAAGCCCAAACATAAAAAAGAAAAATTTGAAATGGTTTTAATGTTTTCAACATAAAATACTAAGTTTAATAAAGTTTATTTATGGAAGTGTTCATAAAGAGATGAACACTCTTTGGTACCAGTTTGGTATCAGTCCTATTTAAATTTTGCATTTCTAAATGTGGAGTAAAAAAATTGGAGTTAAAATGATAATTCAGTCATTATAGGAAGAATGTGTCCTCCATTTCCAAAAGCAGCAGAAATGGTAAAACAGATCATGAACAGCAACTGAGCCATCGGTGATGGATCCCCAAGGAGGGTCCTCAGGACACTGGTGGACGGAAGTGAGCTCTCTGGTCATGGGTGCGGGGTTGGAATAGTCTGTGTATCAAAAGTCTAACTATATTGTAAACCCTGGTATCTAAATCAAAGTGATTGAAAAAGAAAATTATTAGGATCAGGATGTGGGTCAAAGAGTTGGTGTGCAGGCTTTCACACAAGAGGCCCAGGTTCAGTTCCTGGCACTGCATGGTCTCCTGAGCACAGCCATGAGCAGACTCCAAATACTGAGTCCAGAGTAGACATGAGCACTTCTGGCTATGACCCCTGGTATAAGTCCCTGGCCCTACCACCAAGCACCAAAACCAAGACAATACTATTAAGAGCGCCATTTAAGGGGCCTGAGAGTACAGACATTTACTTTGCATGAGGTCAACCCTGATTCGATCTCTAGCAGCAGCATTAGGTCCCCAAGTGATGTCAGAATGATTCCTGAGCATGGAAGACAGAATAAATTCTGGGCGGGGCGATAGCCCAGCGGGTAGGGCGTTTTGCCTTGCATCGCGGCTGGCCTGTGCCCGGCCTGGGTTCAATCCCCAGCATCCCATATGGTCCCCCGAGCACCGCCAGGAGTAATTGCTGAACAAAGAGCCAGGAGTAACCCCTGAACATCGCCAGGTGTGACCCAAAAAGCAAAAAAAAAAAAAAAAAAGAATAAATTCTAAGCACACATGGATGTGGCCGAAAAACAAAACAAACAAACAAAAAAAAAAACAGAGCAACAGCAACAAAAATGGAACAACTCATAAAAAAATACCATTTTGTTCCATATATACATACAGATACATATGAGGACACACGTAGACGTACATCTATATAAGTATATATATAGTAAGGTATCTCTACAGCTATCTCTATCCCTGTCTCCTGAAGGCCACTACTCTATGTTGCTTGCTAACTGAGCCTCTCTGGCATTCATGAAAAAACATGTTAGATCTTTCTTAGCAGACAGCTTAGACATCAGGAACTCAACTCAAAACTAGCATCTTACGGGAAAAAATGGCTCAGAAAAATCCCACAGCCATGGGTGATGTCTGAAGGCTATGTCTTATGCTTAGTATGACTCTGAGGCAAAGTCTGCTTCCCCTCTAAGCCAGGCCCAAGAAGGGCCAGCAAAGAGTCTTCATTATTCATCTGGTCTATGAAGATAGACTGGAACTGCATTTGGTTTCCCAGAAGCCCTGGAGGGAAAGTTTGGGCAACTCGGCCCCCCTCTCAGTATTCTGTTGCTCCTTCGGGAGTGCTGTCATTCCTGTAAGTGGACATTTTAGGGAACCATCCAGAGACAAGTCTACTTTGGTTTCGATTTTAAATTAAGAGCTGTGGAGTTTGGCAGAGTGAGGTTTCTTTCTTGGCAGACATATACCCATGCTTCTGTTTCGTGTGTCTGATGCTGAAAAGCAAGTCCTCTCAGCAAAAAGCTCATTTCTTTCCCTATCTGACACTTGACATTGGGACAGTTTTCTCAGCCCCAGACTCACAGAGAATGCCTTTGTGATCCTCTCCCCAGCCCTGACCACCCCCTCTGCACCACCTGCATCCCTACAGAGAGACGAGATTGGGAATGCGGGGAAAGAAGCTACGCCAACATTTTTAACATCACCTACATAAAATGCAGATCCCTTGCTGCGTGGTAAAACACTTACTATCACTAACATATGTGGGCCTGGCTGCTTTTGTTACCCTTTGCCTGGCAGCCAGAGAAGTGTCATTTCATCTCTAAATGTGTTTTGCATTCGCCAGAGGAGTCAGCGGGCCGAGTGTGAGACTTGCTACAAGTTTTAGAGCAGCGGCCAATCCCTTTCCCAACCTCTGTGCCAATGCTGCCTGCAGCACAATCTGCTCCTGAACGGGAAGATTCATGCAGAGCCGAGCAGGACACATGCGGTGTGGCAGCCACCGGAGCATTGAGAGCATTGCATGGGCTGGTTGAGGAGACAGACAAGAACAGGTGTTGGGAGGCAGCCATTACGGGGCCTGGAGGAGCCTCAGAGTGTGCCTGTGCGATTCTCATCAGAATGCCAGGCAGCAGACAGGGATTAGAGACGTGTCTGCTGAGCCCTGGCAGTCCAACATTCCTGTGGTCCACTAATGGCCTGAATAGCATGTCTGCTCTGGCTTGATTTGGAGCCTAACATTTACCATGATCTTCTTGACTTTCACTCTTTGTCATCTTCCTTTTGCTACAGATATGCATATATAATGACCCCAGAGCACTATTAGTACTAGTGAACATCAAGAGTTGGGGATTGCTCTAAGCTCAGTCTCATGAGATAGCTACTATCTTAGGACCACACGTAAAGTGTTGTTTTTTTATTATTAATATTTTATTACACCACCATGAGGTATACAATTACAAAGATGTTCATGTTTGGGTTTCGTCATACAGTGTTCCAGCACCCATCCCTTCACCAGTGCCCATTTCCCACCAACAATGTCCTGATTCCCTCCCCCTCCCTAGCCTGCCTCTATGACAGGTTCTTTATCTCATTTTTCTCTCTCTCTTCCTTCTCTTACACATTGTGGATTGCAATACACACTTTTAGAGGTTCTCATGTGTATCCTTTTGCTTATATTCAATGCTCAGTTCTAGGCTGGTATTATCACTTTTGACAATTATTAGCAAATAATAATTTATTTTATTATTATTATTCACTGTCACTGTATCACTGTCTTCCCGTTCATCATCGATTTGTTCGGGGCACCAGTAACATCTCCATATTCTGTCTCATGTTAGAGCCCAAGGGCACCTGCTTGCCCAGAACATAAAGAGCCTCAAACCATTCCAAGTCATGGATGGCATAATTTTACTGTATTTATATAAATACTTCTCATTAGCATACTCTTGTAGTCATCTCCAAACCACATTTATTGATGAACCACCGCCTCGCAGCTGGGCTGAGATAGCTGGTCTGCTGGGTGGAGTTCTGAAGTCCGGATGTGGAAAATGGAGACCCTCATGGAGTTTGGGGGTCCTCTGGCTTTCGAGAATCTGCTGGGGTGGGAGGCCAGGGAACCCGCCTCCCTCCCAGACACCTCGTGTGTGGCTGGGCACAGGGAGAGCCAGTAGCAGCTCTGCCCCATGTCTGTGAGTCTCTGGATCAGCATACCTGGGCCGGTTTAAAAAAGACTGCGGCAGGGTGGATCTTGATGAGCCAGGCTGTGAAAGGCTGGTCTGTTGGGTGGAGTTCTGATGACGGAGAAGTCCAGATGTGGAAAATGGAGGCCCTCATGGAATTTGGGGGTCCTCTGGCTTGTTGCAAGGCTCCGCTGGGGTGGCGGGCCAGGGCCAGAACTCACCCACTCCCCCGGGCGCCTAGCAAAAGGCCTCATTCACAGCACCCAGGAATTCAGGACAGAGTACTTCCTGTGGGTCACATCCATGGCATGTGAGCAGAGCCGTCACCAGGGGTTCAAACTCAGGCAGAGTAACCTGAGTTTGAACTCAGTTATTATTATTACTGTTATATTATTATTACTGTTCCCTTCTCTGTCTTACCTAACCTCTGACACCCACACATTTGTGGTAGATTCCACCTTTGACAAGACCTCCTGATCCATGTTTCACCTGACGTTGGATAATGGTGTCATTATGACACCATTATCCAATGTAATATATATATATGTATTAAATGCAGTCATTCTATAACTGTCTTTTCCCTTCTGGCTAATTTCACTCAACATGAGCCTCTCCATGTCCATCCATTTATAGGCAAATTTCATAACTTCATTATTCCTAACAGCTGCATAGTGTTCCATTGTGTAGAAGAAGTGTTGGGCGCCATTTTGTTCTAGAAGTTATTTTGCCTAGCACGGGTGCCTCTTTAGCCGTTACTGACTCCGCCACTGCCACGTTGCCTTCCCTCCCTGTGTTTCGGCGCATGCACAGGGTCCTGTGTCCCAGCGCATGTGCAGGGTCCCTGGCGTGGTGTGATTTCGGGTTTTGTCCAATTAGGGCATGTTTCATCAGCTCGTATGAGCTCATAGGAGCTCAACGAAGTCATCGAGCTTTGCGACCTGCACCGCCAATGGGAAGTGGACACGTCGATCCGCACCATTTGTGCCAGCCAATGGGAAATGGACACACCGACCAGTGCTGTATAAAGGCAGATTGCGCAGAGGGTCGGGGGTCCTTTCACCATTTTAAGTATCAAACTTCAGGAGCTCCAGTACAGCGTGTTCTAAGAAGAATCCTGTTGTGGTCATTCTTCACCGTGGGGGGTAGAGGGCGTCCCACATAGAAGTACCAAAGTTTCTTTATCCAATCATCAGTTCTTGGGACACTAGTTGTTTCCAGATTCTGGCTATTGTGAATAAGCGCTGCTATGAAAATAAAAGTGCGGATGATGTTTCTGCTGTGTGTTTTTGGCTTCCCAGAGTATATTCCCAGGAGTGGTATGGCTGGGTCAAATGGGAGCTCAATTTCTAGTCTTTGGAGGAATGTCCATATAGTTTTCCAAAAGGGCTGTATTAGTTGACATTCCCACCAACAATGGATGAGAGTCCCCTTTTCTCCGCATCCACGCCAGCACTTGTCGTTCTTGCTCTTCCGGATATGTGCCAGACTCTGTGGTGTGAGATGATAGCTCACTGTTGTT
Organism: Cryptotis parvus; assembly: GCA_021461705.1. Taxonomy (NCBI): domain Eukaryota; kingdom Metazoa; phylum Chordata; class Mammalia; order Eulipotyphla; family Soricidae; genus Cryptotis; species Cryptotis parvus. The sequence goes on from JAJIBD010022189.1 coordinate 81,850, forward strand.
TTGATTTGCATCTCTCTGATGACTGATGATGATGAGCATTTTTTGTATGTCTTTTGGCTATTCGAATTTCCTCCTTGTCGAAGTTTCTGTTCATTTCTTCTCCCCATTTTTTGATGGAGTTGGCTGTTTTCTTCTTGTAAAGTTCTACCAGTGCCTGATATATCCTGGATATTAACCCCTTATCAGATGGGTATTGGGTGAATATTCCTTCCCATTCTGTGGACTGTCTTTGTATCTTGGTCACTGTTTCTTTTGAGATGCAGAAACTTTTTAGTTTCCTGTAGCCCCATATGTTTATCTTTGCTTCTAGTTGCTTTGTTAGTGGTGTTTCACCTTTGAAGATGCCTTTAGCTTCAATGTCGTGGACATAAAATGCTATTCTTAAACAACAGAAATGTGTCTCTCCCACTTTTTGGAGGCTAAAGTCCAAGTGTGAGGTGCTGGATGACTGGGTTTCTGGCTCACAGATGGTGGCTTTGCATCTTCACGTGCAGAGACGGAGCAAGTGAGCTCTCTGGGGGCTCATTTTTCATTTTATAAGGAAATAATTGTGCAGAATCGAGGCCCTGGTATTATGAGTTCCCATAACCTTACTTTACCTCCTTACAGGCCTTTCTCTTCAAACAGTCTTATCACAGGTCAAGGCCTGAATGCATAAATTTTGGGAGCTACAAGCAGGTCAGTACTTCCACTATCCTCTATTTTTACACAAGATGAAATCAGGGTAAAGGGAGGTGAGAAATTTGCCAGAGCCATACGGTTATTAAATTGAAGTTATGGAATATAAACCAGTGTCTTCTAGACTCAGAAACATCTCTAATCACATTACATTGTCGCTGTATATGTTATAGGTCATTATCTATCATTATCACTATCTTCCCGTTCATCATCTATTTGCTCGAGCGGGCACCAGTAATATCTCCATATGTCCTGTCTCATGCTAGTAGAGCCCTAGGGCATCTGCTTGCTCCAGGAACATAAAGAGCCTCAAACCATTATATTAGATCATGGGAATGACCTAACATAATTGTTACTGGTATTTGGCATATCAAATATGACACAGGCAGCTTGCCAGTCTTGCCGTGCGGTGGCATACTCTTGTACTCTTACTCAAGAGTAAGAGTATGTTATAGGTATACATGTATTCATACGTGTAAATATATATAAATATATAACAGAATATATAGAATTTTATTTAGTAACAATTAATATTCCCAAACACATAATGGTGGCTGCAGTAACTTAGGTGACTGAAGCAAAATATTCAATTGAAGTGAAAGATATTGGCAACAAGGGAATTTTTTCCCCGTAGAAGTAAAGATTCCATTGCAGGGTTTGTGTGTTGAGGTGCATAGCACATGAGGAAAGAGGACTGCATGAATGTATACAGAATTAAACTTGTAGGGAACCAGCCTGGGACAAGAAGTCAGACCCTCTAGTTCACAGCTCAATCTACTGACTGAAGTTTAAAGAAGTTGCAGAAGACAGAACTATTACCCCCTCCCCCTTTCTTTCCTTTCTCTCTTCTTTCTACCCTCACTCACAGCCACAGAAGGTCCCACACAATGCAATCACAGCCAATTTTTTCAGCTTTATCTCCAACCTTCCACTTCCTTTATCATTCCATTGCATGTACAGACCCATTCACCATCCTTCTCTTCCACGGACATCAGCTTATTTTCCCTGGGTACAGCTACCAGTCTCTGAGTAGCAGCCCTGGCTCAGTTTGCATGTGCAGCTGCTTGGCCTCCTCTTCTCCCCTACACATGGGCTTCTTGGCTCCCCCATAAGGACCCCCTGTACCAGTTACTCCTTGCAGGTTTCCACATCATTTGGTTTTCTTTTCTGACATTATCTGAATTAATAATGTATATAATTGCTAATTTTCTACCTTTCTAACTTCTCTCACTTGAATAAAAGCTTCTAGATCAAAGACATTTTCTCAAATTCCATTTGCTGATCCTGCCACAGTCAGGCCATCTATCTGGTCAGTGAATGGAAGGGTGAAGTTAGATATAAAAGAATCTGAGCTTTTCATTCCTGGCGGAAGATTTCTTCAATTCTCACCACAGGAAAAGTATTATTCCACTCTAATATTTTGCTGAAGGTTAAGTTTATAATCTCAAGAGTATTGAAAAGCAACTCTCTTGTTCGTAAGGAATGTCTAACAAGTAGTTTTTCAATGACCTAGACATTTTTGCCTGAGTTTTCCCCTTATTTTGATGCTAAAATTCTCAGCTCACTGACAATGAAATATGAGAGGTTATGACACATACAAATAGACTATGGGAACAAACTATATAAAAGTTAAATTCCATTTCTATCAATGGATGACATGGATTGTTATGTTCTCAGTCCGTTTGCTACTGTGTAAAACAGAAATTATGTCATAGATTATACAGGGGTGTTCTGATAACATGAAGTACCTTTACTAATATCTAGACCATTTTCATGCTTAAGAAGCAAAAACGATCTTTATTACTTTTCACAAAAAATTCATCATTGCATATTTTTGACTGATTTATCTAATGAGTTAATGTGGATCACAGAATTACTAAGTACTGAGCTAATGAAATAATATCACTGGAAAAATTAGAATTACAATAATAATAATAATAATAATAATAATAATAATAAAAGAAAGCAGCTTTAATTGAGCAAGAGAGAAATTTTTAGGAAAATTCATATATTGATCAATGGAATGTTACTGAAATGGAAGTTAAGAATCTGCATTCTAACTTTGAAAATATGCATGATTTCACACTGAATGGCAGGTAGCAAGTGCTTCATTCTATTCATGCAGAGAAACTGTTGGTCTCAGACTTCCTATTAAGGAAAACAGTAGAAGCAGGACAAAAAAGCAGAACACAGAACATATCCATTTGCAAGTACTGAAAAACCTGTCAAGGCAGCCAGGCCATGAGGGTATTAAAATGCTCTTAGACAAAGTTACCATAAATTAGTATTTTCGACTACATTAATTTCTTATCTTATAATCAGGAGATTGGACATCTGAAATAGTCTCAATGGGCTAAATCCCAGATACAGGCATGACCCCATTCTCTCTGGAGCTCGTGGGGAGAATTTGCTTCTGTGCCATTTTGGGTTCAGGAGCAGTGGCTTTCATTGGCTGCTCTGTGAATTGGTATCAACCCACAGAGATTTCCAGCTAGTATGTGAAAAGCTGCTGCTACTTCACACATCGATTTTCCAATCTTGGTGCTGGTCCACAGGTGTAAATGCTTGAAACCCAGTGCTACAGAGGAAACACAGAGCTTCCCTGGTGCTAGCATCCTCAATTCTCTCTCTGGCTCTGACTCATCAGACTACATCATTCACTTCCAAGGATCTTGGAGACTGCAGTGGTCCTAGAGGCATACTTCGAGGCATCTCCCATCTCTAGGTCAAGTGATGAGCAAATTTGTTTCCATTGGAATCCTGAATTCCTCCTTTCTATAGGATGTAACCTATTCACAGTGTCCAGAGACTTGGAGACCATTATTCTGCTTGCCATTAGAAGCCAGTCTTGCAAAAAGAAGAGCCACAAACTGAGTGTGACATTCTGTGGTCTTGGCCCCATAAGAGATGAACAGATTCTGGGGCCAGGAAGTAACAGAAACCAAACATAAAGCAGAAGTTGAGAGACTGGAAACCTAAATAGAGCTTTTCTCATTTTTGAGACCAGAATAACCCTGTTCCCAAAACTTGAGAGAATGTAAGAAAGGAAATGAGAGACACTTTCTTTCAATAACAGATACAGCTATTCTAACCAAAATATTACAAACAACTCCCAGTGATGAGCGCCCTTTTGAGATAAGATTAAACATTCCATTTTACCACTTGTCAACAACATTATAAAAGTCAGGGCTGGAGTGACAATGCAGAGGGTAGGGTTTGCCTGTATGTTGCCAACACGGCTTTGATCCCCAGCATCCCAAGCACTGCCAAGAGTACTTCCTGAGTGCAGAGCTAGGAGGAACCCCTGAGCATAGCCTGGTGTGACCAAAAATAGTAAAAAGAAAGTCTCAGAAGCAAAGGGAAAAATAAATTTAAGTACTGAAGAAATAGAACTGTTGCAACTCAAAGATGAGGGTTATAAATGTAGAAAATTCACAAGAAAATTTACAAATTATTAGTTTAAGTGAATTTAGTAAGATTACTACACACAAAGTAAATATAAAAATCAACTGCACAGTTAACTAATGAGATTTATTAAAGTTGTATTATTTACAATAACACACACACATACACACAGAACTCGGCCAAGGCAACCAAGAGAGTACAGTAGTTAGGGTACATGCATAACATGCAGTCAACCTGGATTTGCTTCCAAGAACCACATGGCCCCAGGCAATCTTGGGTGTGGTCCTAGAGGCCCCCAGTTCTGCTAGGGTGGTCCAGTATCCCCAGCACTGTAAGGATGGAGGATGGCATAATATCCTCATACCCTTGTGCTGAATTTAAGGCTTGGTTGGCCGAAAATCATTGGTGGGGCTTCCAGACCTCCTAAGCACCATTTAGGGACCTCTTTTCCCACAGAAACTCCACCAAATATACTGGATTATGCAAAACATGATATGCCTCTACCAACAGCTATAAAATATAATAAAGAAAATTAGAGGACATAATTCAATATCTTTGAATATTGATTATATAAGAGTATTGGCACTTCCAGAATTAATGTAAAGTCTTAAAATAATCCCAAACATAATCTCAGTAGACCTGCTTTGTTTTTGTTTAATTTTGACCCACATCTGGTGGTGCTCAGGGCCTACTCATGGCTGTTCATTCAAGGATCACTCCTGGTGGTACATGGGGACATGTGGCACCCACTAAGGATTGAACTGAGCTTGGCTGCAAACAAAGGCAAATGCCTTATCCCAGCACAATCTCTTTGAATCTCTGTAGATATTATTTTCAATACTGCTAAATTGGGCTCCAAACTTGTAAAGGAAAATAAAATGCTAAGAGAAACCATAATAATCTTTAAGGAATTCCAACTGCTGTTCTCTGTAGAATGTGGGCCACAGAAAACATGTTTGGGTTGGGTTTGAGGTCAGCCATGCTTTCCGGTATAAGACTTGGTTTCAGTCCTTCTCTTCCACTCCCACACCCTACATACGCCATGAGGGCTGTTCCTACCTGGCAGAAGTCATCCACTTGTCGTACATAGCCGGCCACCTCACTGTCAGTTTTAAAGATCTTCCAAATTTTCCTATCTATTGTCTTATATTTTCGCGCTCCTTTCCAGTCCATGGCCATCAGAGAGCGTTCTGTAAGGGGTGCCCCCACAATGATGTCCAGCTGTCCATTGTAGACAAGAACCTGAAATGAAATAGGACAATAGGACCAGGAATTAGTGCAGGATTCCACAGGGAAGCCGGGGGGAGGAAGAGAGAGAGAGAGAGAGAGAGAGAGAGAGAGAGAGAGACTTACATTTTTTCCATGGATGGGTCAAACACACTAGCCTGAAATAAACCCAGTATTGGTATCAACCATTTCCATCCTTCCCAAAGCTAAATTATTTGTAGGAATCTGCATAATGTTCTCACAAGGTTGGGAAAGTGTTTGGGAAATACAGACTTTAGCTGGATGTACAAACCAGTTAAAGAGAACTGTGGTTACACTTTAGTAGAACTTGGATGAATGACTGCACCCTTGGTTTTCAAGAGTCCTGCATTCCATTAAATTCTCTTTAGGCACTTTGGTAGCTGACAAACGAGAATTCTCTTGATGTATTTCATTCATATTTGCTATACCTTCCTACACAGATTTCAGAGGTGAGTTATTGAGGAAAGCAGCCACATGAAATTGTCTTAGATGTGTGACTTGGTAACTATATTTGTAAGGTCACTTTTATTTTTTAATTTTTTAAATATTTTATTATACCACCATGAGATACAATTACAAAGATGTTCATGTTTGGGTTTTGGTCATACAGTCTTCCAGCACCCATCCCTCCATCAGTGCCCATTTCCCACCACCAATGTCCCCAATCCCCCCCCTCCCCCATCTGCCTCTATGGTAGGTTCTTTATCTCTTTTCTCTCTCTCTCCTCTCTTCCTTCTCTTATACATTGTAGATTGCAATAGATATATTTAGAGATTATCATGTGTATCTTGCGCCCCCCCCCCCACTTTTGCTTATATTCAATGTTTAGTTCTAGGCTGGTATTATCACTTTTGACAATTATTAGCACACTGTTCCCTCTGTCTTACCTAACTTCTGACTCCCCACACGTTTGTGGTAGATTCCATAAGGTTTCCTTTGGACAAAGTCTATTCCTTGCTTTTTTGCATGAATTTATTTATTTATTTATTAATATTTATTAATATTTTATTATACGACCATGAGATATACAATTACAAAGATGTTCATGTTCAGTTTTCGGTCATACAGTGTTCCAGCACCCATCTCCCCACCAGTGCCCATTTCCCACCACCAATAACCCCAATTCCTCCCCCTCCCCTAACCTGCCTCTATGACAGGTTCTTTATCTCCTCTCTCTCTCTTTCTCTCTCTCTATCTTTCTTCTCTTACACATTGTGGGTTGCAATAATACATTTAGAGGTTATCCAGTGTATATTTTTGCCTATATTCAATGCTCAGCTCTAGACTGGTATTATTGTTTTTGACAATTATTTAGCACACTGTTCCCTTCCCTGTATTACCTAACCTCTGACTCCCACACACTTGTGGTAGATTCCACCTTGAAAAGACCTCCTGATTCATGTTAAGGTCACTTTTAGGAACTTATTTTTTAAATTTATTTACTTTATATTTGTAGGTGACACCTGGAAGTGCTAAGGACTTATTCCTGGCTCTGTGCTCAGAGAATACTCTTCCTGGCAAGTCTTGGGGGGTCAGAGACTAAACTGGGGTTAGCCACATGGAAGAAAAGCATCTTACCTGTTGTACTCTCTCTCGGTCCAGGACCTCTTTCCTTAAATAAGACAACCACTTATGATGAGAAGTACCCCCAAGTTTATAGATACTATAGGGGGAAATAATTCTGTGATTCAAAGGTGCAGAATACCATTTAGTATAAGATGCTAATCCTCTTTAGGAAGGCAATGCTTAATTTCTAAAGCAAAGACTAATATGTTACTTGGATCAAGTAATCTAAAATTCTGAACTTTCTGAAAACATGCCTATGCACATTTAAAAAAACTTCTAAAACTTTATTAAATCTTATTATAATGTAAAGCTTGGGCACAATCTAAAAATTCCATAATCAGTCAGAAGTTCAGTTAAGTGTCACTGGAATTTTATGAGACATTGAAGAACCACTGAAAATAGTTAAGAATTTGATACAAGTATATACATAAAGGAGATTAGTCTATAGTTTTCTTCTTCTTCCTGCTCTGCCTGAAAAATTTGCGGAGCTGCTCATCTTTTTCTTTACTATGGAATCACTGGTTTTCTATAATTTGAGTGTTTGGGAGTAGTAATGAAAAAACTGCTTACCCTTTCAAAATAAATCAGTAAAATATATGATTTAGCCACAAAGTCAGGTACAAAATGCTTATACTGTGCTAAAGATGAAAGTCAAATATACATTTTAAAAAAGAAAGTCAATTATATGTCCCAGTTATATTTAACACGCTCGACCAATGTATAAAAATGTACAGATATTCACCTATAAGGAATAAAACTTTAAAATATGAATATATAGCCTATTAATTAAATGGTAACATTTTGAGCCGTTTACCCCATTTGTTTTCTATTCTTCAGAGGCTATTTTTCTTTTTTGCATCTCACATGATATTAATTCTCACAAGGTAAGCCAACACAGAGGTTTTCCTCAACTCCCTCCGTTCCACCTTTGATCTATTCGAGGCTCTGGATTGGCCCCAGGGAAGACCTTTGGTTGACTCCTCAAATTGGATATAAAATATGTCACTTGCATATGTTTCCATCTCTGCCTTCCTGGTAGAGGCTTCTTAAAAGGCTTACACATAATTAAAAAGCCAAGGACTTTTACACACTCTAAATCCTCAAGCAGCAGTGGGCCAGGATTCAGCCCGAGATGAAAGAGCCCAGGGCCTCTGCTGGAGGAACGCGGGTCTTTCATGTTTCCCGCTCTCCCCACCTCCACTCTCCCCAACAGAAACCCAAAGGGAAAAGACCTGATCGATTAAAAGTCTCTTTAAAAAGAAAGCTCAACTCAAGTACAGCAATAAAAATTTGCATTGTTTATAGAAAGAAATGGTCTCAGAAACCTTGAGTCCTTATGGACCAAACAAAACTCCTACAGCTGTTTTGCTGAGGGTATGGAAACAATTATATATGATCTATACCAGTGACCAAGGTTTATATACTTTACCATTCTAGGAAGGCCTGATTATTGCTGATTAACAGAGATAATCATCTATAAAGTAATTCTGCTTCTAGAATTCAGTGAAAAGATCTGATTAACTAGCAAATGCACCAGTGTATCTGGTCACCCTCTCACCATCCCCCTGACTATGGCCACTACAGAAAATAAAATTTGCATCTTTTTGAGCCTCTGGTTGCTGTCTTACTATCACCAGTGGATTTTGAATTTAATTTGTATTTTTTATCTTTAAGGGTGAAGGGCAAAATACACAGAACACAGCAAAAGTTGGCTGATCTGTAAAGCATTATAGTGCATATTTGTTGAACAGAACTGAAATTAAGCCCATCTCTGAGATGTTTACTTTGCTATTCAAGATTCATTATAAACAGCACTGATTTTCTGGAATGAAGCAGTGAAGAACTGAACTGCATAATTTGTAGATGTGCTATATGGAAAGCCTGTTTGGGGGACAAGTGGAAATCTTTTCTTTTGCAAATTGAGGAAAATACCTTTGACTTCTAAGTCAAATACAATAAAAAATAAAAAAGAAGTCAGACTCATAACTGTTTTCCCAAAAGTTATTTAAGACTGTCAGCATCTAATTCAGGGTTTCCAGAGTTTATTTTACCCAAAATGTCACATTTACTCTCATCTTTCCCCATAGGGATGCCCAGGCGGGTGTTTCCTGACTGAGGAAGTGAGATATCCCCAGACCCAGTAACAACGAGCTGGAATAAGGGTGGGTGTATATGTAGTACAGGGCCATATGCTGAGAGCAAGAAAAGTGGAGAACAAGACCTTGCCAGATTTGCAGAATCTGCACATTTCTCTCACTTCCTTTCCGGAGGGTGGCCAGTTGTCCCTGTTTGCCCTGGATCGAGGAGTTTCCCAGAATGCAAGACTTTCAGTGCTAAACTGGGACAGTCTGGGGCAAACCTCCCCATGAGGCCTGCTGGTATTTTAAGCACCAAGGTTTGAGGACAGAGACAGAAATGAACTCAGCTTTTAAAGACTTCTACAGTCAGTATGGACCTGAACAAAAGAACAAAATGCAGGGCTGTTTGGAGCTGGATTACAGCATCCCTTAATACTCAGTTTCTTCATATTCATTTCTGACTAGGTTATAATTGAGGAGAAAAGGCATTCTTTTAAAAACATTTGCTTTTATCTTATTACTTAGATGGGACAGCATACTAAAACAGATGGTCATGTGGACGCATGGGGACAAAACCTTATTTAAAGAAACAAAACATTGACTCCGCTGACTTGCTCTCTACAACTACTACATTTTAAAAGCATGGTTTAAACTTCCTGGCCCAAAACAATACATCAGAATATTAATAACTAAGGTAGTTGAAGTATAGGTGGTTCGCTTTAATGTCACTATTTTTTTATTTTTATCTTTGATAAATGTGATTAAAGTGCTCTTTATAATGAAAATAACTAAAATAACAAAAAGAGGTTAGCCACCTCAGTTTAGCAAAGCATGCATCTTTGTTGAAGAATAATTGGTGTTAATGCAATTATTACTAGCTTTCAAATATTCATGACATCTACCTTGGTAATAAGTCTAACTTTAATTAATAGACGATTATAAAATCTCACCCCCAGCATTCAAGAATTATGTAAATGGCATCAGATGATTTAAAAGACAAGCACTATTTCCTTGATGTTATCAAAATGCAGAGATGAGAAAATCATTTTTCTTTACTTTCAAAGTGCACGTATGACTTAAGTCTCAGTTTCGGTGAAGTGTTAAAATAGCCACCTCCAGCTTATTGTTAAGAAATTGTAACATAATGAGATGTCAGATAATAATTCCTAGATCCAGGACTTCTAAACTTTAAAAACTCCTTAAGACTGGAGCAAAGTTCCTACTACCAGCAGTGTTCATTGACTCACCACAGCTATAGCTAGATATTTTGTGCAAACAAATCCCCTTGGAAACCAAGAGTTGGTTGAGTTTGGGAGATAGTTCACATCTTCAATTCAGAGACAAACAGTGGCCTGTTTGTCCAACACTAGCAACATCTCTTAGTGACTTCTCACTTTGCTTTAGTGAATAATGATGTGTGGAACGGCAGCATTCAGCTGGTGGCAGAGGCCTTACTTCTGTTACAGGGATTCATTAACGTAAAGAAGGGAAAGCATAGAATAGGACCAACCCTTTGAGCAAATGAACTCATTTAGTTTTCTTCCCAGCCCTTGTAGTGCCTGGTACCCACAGAATTCCCTGATGTTCACATTTACAGAACTGACTTCATCTTGTGCCCAAGATTACATCTTAACTAAATATTTCACTTAAAAATATTTGCTGATGGGCAAGAACCAGTTACCAACTAAACGTCGCATTCTCTTGAAATCTGTGCAAAGTTGTGAATTTCTGTTTCTTTTTTTTTTCTCCCTGGTAACCAAAGTCATTCTGACTAAAAGCCAATAAATCTAAGAAACGTAATCTACACCCAATACTACATTTTAGAATTCTATTATCTTTCCCCAATCTCCAATGTTTCTTTCGAACTTCTTTCAGCAAAGACACTATGAACATGATTTAGACTGATATCGAGTCTATCCTCCCAGATCTGCAAGTCTGGGATTCCATGTAAATGCCCTTATTTTATTTTTTGTCCTGAGGTGTTTTTCTTAGCAGCATGCAGAAGCTGTAGTCAATTCTACTCTTTAAATGCTTTGTTAGAGGCTTACAGTGATCACTATCCTGGCCCATCTGCTGTCCAGTCTCCCCGTCTGTCAAAGGCATTCCCTGCCCTAGTGGGTACCACCTCTTCCAGCGTTCTGACCTCTGTAATGGATGCACACATGACCTAACCAAAGCATGGGAAGAATGACACAAAAAATCTCCAATAAGTTGTCCCCCAAATTTTAGTAGCTGGATTCCCGGAACTTTCTCTGGTTCCAACTTTTCCTTATTCCAGTTCTGCAGTTTCTCTTATCCCATAAATTCAATGACTAATCATGTCTTTGAAAAATTCCTCTCATACTTTAATCATATCTAATTATATCTTTCAATTATTTCCTTTCATAATAGTAGTGTTTCTGTTGATAAAATCCTGTGATGTAGACTGGAAAGATAGTACAGTGGCCAGGGTTCCTGCCTTACCCTTGGCTGACCAGGGATCAATCCCTTAGCACCCCATATGAGCTCTGCTAGCAGTAATCCCTGGAGCCAGGAGTAAACACTGCCTGAGTGAAGAGATAGGAGTAAGTGATGAGCACCACCGGCATGGCCACCAAATCAAAACTAATATAAAATACAATCCTGAAATCTAAATGCATACACCAATGGCCCAGTGCTACACATGGTTGATGTTCAGAAATGGGGGTTTCTCCATGAGTTTCAGCCCCTGCTTTGTACAAAAAAGATGTAAGATCTACATCACATTCACTATCACTATCACTATCGTCCCATTAATCATCTATTTGCTAGAGCGGGCACCAGTGATATCTCCATATGTCCTGTCTCATGCTAGTAGAACCCAAAGGCATCCGCTTGCTCCAGGAACATAAAGAGCCTCAAACAATTATATTAGGTCACGGGAATGACCTAATATAAATGTTACTGGTATTTGGCATATCAAATACTACAGGAGCAGCTTGCCAGGCTTGCCGTGATACATCGCATTGCAGTGAAAAATAATGAGCCTGTGTGCACCGATCTGGATAGCTCAGTGAGAGTTAGTTTCTCCTCCCTTTCAAGCTAGTTGATAATCTTAAACAACTTGAAAAACTCAACAAAGTTCTCCTAAAATAAACTTTTAGAATATGCAATGATCTTTTTTAATGTCAACTATGTGGTTGCTAATCTTACTCTTTCAGACAAAGGCCTACAGTGGAAAGAAATCCAGCCAGGATAAACCTGAACTCTATATATTCAAATGCCTGAAATAACATGCCTTTCTCTACTGGTTTTACACACACTGGGCATCTCAGCAGTCTGTTCTTGGTAGCTAGAGCCATGAGCTCATAAATTACTCCTTTGTAAAAAAAATTTTAGTCATGAGCATGGGATTGAAATTTGCTGGGAGTTTTCCCATACATGAATGCTTGAGATGTATGGCAAAGAGGTCAGCTTTGAAATAATAGAAGTCTTCCATTCTTCTGCTTATGTTGTAGGAACTGAGCTAAAGCATGTCAAGCCCACGATTTCATAACACCCCCAGAGGAGCAGGGAGGTGAGCCAACAGGCAACTGAGATTCAAGTTCTTATGGGCCTTAATCCTTTGTGTGGGCTTCAGCCTCCTCTGCCCCCCACTGCCTGAGGTCACTTCCCCAAAAGTACACACTGAACAACTTGGTCTAGTCTGTATTTGTAATTCTAAATGCCAGGAGTCAATCTAAGGTAAGTGTGACTCTTTGGACTAAGGATACAAATTTACAGCTTTTAAGTTTATAATTAAACATACAATTTGAACCATTGTGAGGGCTGTTTTCAGCGGTGCTTGGAATCATTAGTTTGTAAGGTTATAATTAAACATACTGGACGGGTGGCAGGTTTTTTTGGTATTGTTTTAAGCACCATGGGCCTGTTCTCAGTGGTGGTTGAGCAATACACTGCATGGCCCGACATAAAGTTCAGAGGCTCAAACCTAGAACCTCTAACGTGTAAGACAATGGTTCTACCACTTGAGACACATCTCTGGCACCTGAGTTTGGGTTGAAATTCTATCTCCGCCATTTACTAAAACTATTCTTTGCTTTTGTTTCTGAGTTTTTTTTTTTTTTTTTTGGGGGTACACCTGGTGTTGCTCATGGATTACTCCGATCTCTTCACCCAGGGATCAGTCCTGGCAGTGTTCAGAGGACCATACACAATGTTGGAGATTGGACCCAGGTTGGCAGTATGCAAGACAAGCATATTACTCATTGTACTATCCCTCCAGCCTCACTAGCAAGAGTTTTGATTACCTTATTGAGCCTGTTCAAAGCCTAGTTTTCTCTTCTGTTAAATGGTTCAAATCAATAGTACAAGTGACAGAAAGTAATTAGAAGGATGACATAATGAATTTAAGGGTTTTTTTGCATGATTGGCACATAGCAAATATTCAATTAATATTGCCCATGTTACTTTCACTCGGCAGAGCCTGGCAAGCTACCTGTGTTTTATTTGATATGCCAAAAACAGTAACAATTATGGACCTCATTCCCATGACCTGAAGGAATAGTTTGAGGCTCTTCCTGTTCCTGGAGCAAGCAGATGCCCCTGGGGTACACTTGCTTGCAACAGGACATATGGAAATGTTACTGGTGCCTGCTTGAGCAAATCAATGAACAACAGGAAGACAAGTGATACATGTGATATTTTCACCACATTTAGCTCTGTCATAATAGTCTGCAGTATCTAGCTAAGATGGTACCTATGGGTTAAATAGTGATGTAGGATGCAAAAGTTAGAAACATCTCTTTTTGTGGAGTGGTGCCCAGAGGCCACTTGACATGATATGGTGTTCATGAAGTCAAGAGTGCTGAAGACCCAGGAATTCCACATTCACAGCATGTATTTCAGCCCTTTGAACCACCCTCACTGGCCCTTAGGAGTTAGAATTCTAACACAACTACATTGGGTCAAGGACTCCACAAGACAAACAGCTGGGGCTTATGAAAGTTGCATGGCACATGCAGGCAGAGCCTTGAGCTCCAGTTCTGCTCAACTCCCAAGGCTTGTGCTAATGATTTGGCCTTAGCCCTGTCATCGGCTTACACTGGGCCTTAATTTTTCTGCTCTAGAAGGTGCGGTATCTGCATCACAGAGTATGGGAGGAACAACTAGGGATGGGAGATGTAAAAATTTGTTCTGTAACCTGAAGAACAGGCTTTGATCAATGTTTTTATTTACTTTTTATTAGAAATAAACCAAAAATGCATCTGTGTAATGGAATACGGAAGTTCTAAATTGGCTGCCTGAAACCTGTAGTGCATTTGCAGATACATACATCTCTCCATCATGCTGGTGGTGTTGTTTCAATTAAATGCCAGCATTTCAATAACAAGAGATTACCCCCTCCACCCCCTGATGAGCAGGGCAGTTGCCATTACTCAATGCTTATGCATTTGTTTTTCTTAGAAGAGAAAAATATTTCTCTGTAGCCATGTCTTTGTCATGGTATAAGAGAAAGATCAATAGTTCTTAATCCAACACTATTCATTTCTTTCATTTCCTTCCTGGATCTGCAGGCAGCTGAATTTTACTTCCATCTGAAATGGAAGGGAAGCAGCCTTTGTCTGAGTTCGAGAAGAGTATGTGCACAGGGCACATGGAACGTGTTTTGTTTGTTTATTTAATCTGCTCATATGAAATCTCCACTTGTTTGAAATCCAATATTTATGGGAAGGCTGAGGACCAGGAAGCCTGGGTACTGACTGGTTTAAAAGGATGTGACTATTGACCTCCAAGTTCTCTAGGTTATTTGTGAGCTTCTCAAAACAGAATGATCAGAAGCAAGGTAAATTTACTCCTGCATTCCCCCCAAGTTTTCCTTAGAAAAAAGGTTTACTACAGCCAGTCTCACACAAATCTTTAAAATTCTAGTCACTGCAACATTCCAAACCATAAACATGTTCAGGCTCTGGATATACATAAATCATCGGTTTTATTCATATCTCTCATTGCAAGAAAATGTCTCCCTTGCAAAGGCCCAATGAACAGAACCAGAATTAATCTCCATCTTAAAATGTGCTGGACTTGTACACAAAAGGTCAATATTTTTTAGGCAGGTATATGTAACCAACTGGACTAGTGAAAGATACCTATTGGCCCATTTGCGCTAGATTTAACTAAGAAGATCCTATAAACTCGGATTTTGACTTCAGGTATGTTAGGCAGTGTCAATCATTAAAGCAGGGGCTGGGGGTGGGTAGACAGCTTCACTCTTATTGGTGCCTTTATAAACAAATACTTGGAAAACAGGAATTGAGGCAGGCAGCAATAATATGTATTCTTGCCACTTTGTGCATAAGATTGAAAATAAATCACATAAGGATCACTTTCTGATCTTAATTTTAAGAATCTCTAACCTGAAACACTATGTTACTTCTGGATACCAAATGTTTCTCTTTTTCTCTCTCATGGCTCCCTGCTTATTAGGAAAATTACAGAAATGCTGCAGAATTGGGCTTTGGACCTTTCATACAACAGGAAAGCAAACAGCTTTTGTAAGAAGGCTGGATTTTTATTGTTGCATTTTTCAGATGAAAGATTTATGCTTATATTTTGGCCCATTTACAATCCATCATAATACTTTGCAGACAAAGTTATGCTCTTTTCCCAATGATCTAGTGACCTTAATCTCTAACATTTTGTGGTTTCCTGTTTGGGGAAATGATTGAACAGCAGCCTAAGCTATTCCAGGCTGCAGTGTTCCCAGTTGGCTGCTATCTGTCTTAGTTTTGAATGCTCTCCTGTTCACTAATCAAAAAAAAAAATTTTTTTTTAAAGACACTTTCCTTACAGATGCTAAATCAATGGAACTCCTACAGAGTGGCCCTCCACACTTCCTCTTCTGACTGTTCTACCTATCATTCTTCTAGTGCACATTCCAGCCTAGGCAGGAGACCTCATTGCCTGAAGCAATTAACATGACCCACCAGTGCCTTTTCCTTAGCAGAAAATAGTCAATTTCACGAAATATCCAGCTCACCATTGGACATTTCCTTACAGGGTCCCAAAACCTCAGTCACAAAATAAAACCTGAATTTCAACTGTGGAGCATTACTTAAGAAACGGTAAGATTGCTTCTTTACGTTGCCCATGGCTCATACTTGTGTCTATGTCTTCCTAGTGGTTTTGCATGAATGTGAGGCTGAAATGCTCAGAAAGTCTGAATTTTCTCGGCAGTTCTTCTCTGCCTAGAGAAGACTATGGAAGAAAGTTAATGCAAGCCTAGAATAAAACAGTAATCATTTCTGCAATCATGTCCCCATTCTTCAAAGGGGTCATGTTTTGCTTTCCCTTTTAAGAGAAGGGAAGACAAAGAACTTAAAAGAATAAACACCCCCAGGTACCTGCCATCATCCTTCCACCCGACTTCAGCAAGTTAAACAAAGGAAAAAGAGAGTGGAGCAACCAGTTGGAATGAATGGCCAGTGATTATGCAAACGGGGTCTTTCGGCCAAAGAAAAATATTTCTGCCTTCCTGCTACATTAATCTAAATAATTTACTTGCTTTTAGAGCAGACCAAGAAGAAAAGTCACCTTGAAAAGGATCCAGAAAGTCATGGCTCCAACCCAGGGTTCTCTGAACAGGAGAAATTTAACTTCTAACAGAACACTTAATACTGCTTTAGGTAACGACTGGGAATAGTATTTTTCCTACAACTTGAACAGAAGAGTCCAGTGCTCTGATGCATGTTTCTGGCTCTCCTATTACCTTTCTGATTAACTCACCCCTCGAAAGTCTCCTTTGATCTTGATCAAGAACTGGACTTTAGGAAGCCAGAATGGCCAAAGAGCAGATAGGCTGCCCAATTCCTCATCTCCAGAAAGGAATGTGCTTCCTGAGTGTTAGAACAACAGCTTCAAGGTCCCTCCAAGATCATCTCCAAACATGGCATCATGCTTGCCAATGCTGTGATCCCACTAAAAAGCTGGACTAAGGCGCCTACTTAGCCATTTGCACACAATCAAATCATCATGAAACAAGCACCACAGAGCAAACAAACATGCTAGATTATATATATAATTATACATACATCTATGTAGACTTAGAGATGCCTACAAGAGTATGCTACCTGCACGGCAGAGCCTGGCAAGCTACCAGTGTTGTATTTGATATATATGCCAAATACCAGTAACAATTATAGACCTCATTCGGAATGGATTGAGGCTCTTTATGTTCCTGGAGCAAGCAGATGCCTTGGGCTCTACTAGAATGAGACAGGACATATGGAGATGTTACTGGGGCCTGCTCGAGCAAATCGATGATGAACGGAAAACAGTGATACAGTGATACATCTATATGTATATATATATATGTATATGTATATGTATATATATATATATATACATACATATATATACACATATATAATGATACTGGTCCAGAGACTCTCACACATGGGGCAGAGCTGTTCCTTGCACTCCACAGGCGCCGCCATTTTCCACTTTTGGACTTCCCTCTCGTCAGAACTCCACCCAGCAGACCAGCCCATCACAGCCCGGATCACCGACACCCACCCTGCCACAGTTTTTTCATCAATCCGGCCCAGGTATGCTGGTCCAGAGACTCTCACACATGGGGCAGAGCTGTTCCTTGCTCTCCCTGTGCACAGCCATTCATGAGGCAGTCGGGAGGCATGGCGGGTTCTAGCCCTGGCCCACCACCTCGGCAGAGCCTCACAACAAGCCAGACCACCGCTCCTCACTCCACGGGCGCCGCCATTTTCCACTTCTGGACTTCCCCTCTCGTCAGAACTTCACCCAGCAGACCAGCCCATCGCGCCGCGCGGTTCATCAATACATGCTTTATTTGGAGGTGTTTAAAAGAGTTTGCCTCCCGCTCGACAAGCCTGGCAAGCTTCTCGTGTTGTATATGATATGCCAAATTCCAGTAACAATTATATTAGGTCATTCCCATGACCTAATATAATGTTTTGAGGCTCTTTATGTTCCTGTAGCAAGCCGATGCCCCTGGCTCTACTGGCATGAGACAGGACATATGGAGATATTACTGGTGCCCACTCTAGCAAATAGATGATCAACGGGAAGATCGTGATCGTGATCGTGATATAATGATACTAATATCCAAGGTCAGGCAAAACATGGATCAGGAGGTCTTGTCAAATGTGGAAGCTACCACAAACATGAGGGACTCAGAGATTCACATACATGGGGCAGAGCTGCTACCAACTCTCCCTGTGCCCAGCTGCTCACGAGGCATCCGGGAGGAAAAGTGTGTTCTAGCCCTGGCCCGTCACCCCAGCAGAGCCTCACAAGAAGCCCCACACCATGAGGTCCGCCATTTTCCACATCTGGACCCCCAACTCATCAGAACTCCACCCAGCAGAAGATCTAATCTCAAGTCCAGCTCACATGGCCACAAATCGGGTTCATCAATAAATGTACGAGATTAGAGGCAGTTACAAGAGTTTTCCACCCACGTAGCAGAGTCTGGCAAGCTACCCATGTCGTATTTGATAAGCCAAATACCAGCAACAATTATAGACCTCATTCTCATGGCCTGATGGAATGGTTTGAGGCTCTTTATGTTCCTAGATTGAGCAGATGCCCTTGGGCTACAATAGCATGTGACAGGATGTATGGAGATGGAGATGTTACTGGTGCCCAAACAGCAAATCAATGATCAAGAAGACAAGTGATCCTAGGTCAGGCAAAACATGGATCAAGAGGTCTTATCAAAGGTAGAATCTACTACAAACCTGTGGGAGTCAGAGGTTAGGTAAAATGGAGAAGGGTGTGCTAATAATTGTCAAAAATGATAATACCAGCCTAGAACTGAGCATTGAATATAAGCAAAAAGATACACATGATAACCTCTAAATGTATGTATTACAATTCATAATGTGTAAGACAATAAAGAGAGAGAGAAAGAGAGAAAAAAAGAGATAAAGAACCTGCCATAGAGGCAGGCTAGGGGAGGGGAGGGAATCGGGGACATTGTTGGTGGGAAATGGGCACTGGTGGAGGGATGGGTGCTGGAACACTGTATGACCGAAACCCAAACATGAACATCTTTGTAATTGTATATCCCATGGTGGTATAACAAAATATTAAAAAAAAATAAACAACTTAAAAAAACAAAATATATTGTTAAAACCAAAAAAAAAAAAAACTCAGTGCATGAATTGTTTAGTGCTTTAATCAGAGCCATTTACCATTCAAAGCAGATTCATTTATGCTTCAACTTGATAGAGTAACTCCTGGTTTAGGCCATTGGACCCTGTCCATATCATCAAAATTATTTACACATTTTCCCCTAAGACTGTTCTGGTGAACCCAGAAATCCAGCACAGAGTGAATATCCCTTTGTGTACCACCACTTACTTTTCACAACAGTACTTCTCGAATTGTGCTGTGCATTAAAATTACCCCAGGATAGAAATATATACCAGTGTTCTACTTATTGTGGGAAATGGTTAACGCCAGACTATAACTGAGCATTGAATATACACAAAGAGGTTTACATGATAATCCCTAAATGCCTGTAGGGCAAACCACAAGGTGTAAAGAGAAGGTACAGAAGGAAGGGAGAGAGAGAGAGATACACACACAGACAGAGACAGAGAGACAGAGACAGAGAGACAGAAAGACAGAGAGAGAAGAAAAGGAGAAGTGCCTGCTATAGAGGCAGGTTTGGGGGGGGGGGGAGGGAATTTGGGGACATTGGTGGTGGGAATAGGAGGGGATGGGTTCTGGAACACTGTATACTAAAACCCAATCATGAACATCTTTGAAATTGTATATCTCATGGTGGTATAATTAAATAATTTAAATAAATAAAATTCACTATCACTATCCTCCCATTGGTCATCTATTTGCTCGAGCAGGCACCAGTAATATCTCCATATGTCCTGTCTCATGCTAGTAGAGCCCAAGCGCATCTGCTCACTCCAGGAACATAAAGAGCCTCAAACCATTATATTAAGTCATGGGAATGACCTAATATAATTGTTACTGGTATTTGGCATATCAAATACAACACGGGCAGCTTGCCAGGCTTGCCGTGCAGGTGGCATACCCTTGTAGTCACCTCTAATATAGCATTTATCTATAAATAAAATTACCCCAGAAAAAAGTGCTAGAATTTACAATGACTAAATGTAAAGGTATTGAGGCACTAGTGCCTGAAATACTGTTTACTTTGGAGTCTTGAGTGCCTCAAAACCTAGTACATCAAGTACTAGGCAGATGTGACTAGTGAGCCCTTGAAACGCACCTAGTTTAATTTTTAGGTTAAAAGTCTAATATAAATACCAGATTTTGGAGACCCAGTACAAAATATCTACCCCATCTCAATAATTTCTTAAGCCTGATTGTATGTTGATACGGAGGCATTTTGGATATATGAATGAAAGAAAATAGATTTTTAAAATTAAGTTTACCTGATTAAAAACATTTTTAACATACTTTCTGGAAAATAATTCAATGACATATATGCATGTTTGCATTCTATTTTTATCAGACAGTACATGGACACCTAGGGTTTGATATATCCTGCAAAAAAAATCAATTTTCTTCGATAAAGGAGCAAAAAATATTAAGTGGAGCAAAGAAAGCCTCTTCAACAAATGGTGCTGGGAAAACTGGGCAGCTACGTGTAAAAAATGAACTTAGACCTCCTTCTAACGCCATGCACAAAAGTCAGATCAAAATGGATTCTAGATCTCAACATCAGACATGAATCTATAAGGTACATCGAAGAAAACATAGCAGAAACGCTCTACGACATCGAAACGAAAAGTATCTTTGAAGACGACACACCACTGACCAAGCAAATGGAAGCAATGATAAACAAATGGGATTACATAAAATTGAAAAGCTTCTGCACCTCAAAAGAAATGGTGACCAAGAAACAAAGACAATCCACAGAGTGGGAAAGGATATTCACCCAATACCCATCTGACAAGGGGTTAATATCCAGGATATATCAGGCACTGGTAGCACTCCACAAGAAGAAAACAGCCAACCCCATCAAAAAATGGGGAGAAGAAATGAACAGAAGCTTCCAAAAAAGAAGAAATTCGAATGGCCAAAAGGCATATGAAAAAGTGCTCTTCATCTTTAATCATCAGGGAGATGCAAATCAAAACAACAATGAGGTACCATCTCACCCCACAGAGACTGGCACACATCCAAAACAGCAAGAACAACCGGTACTGGCATGGATGTGGGGAAAAGGGACTCTCATCCACTGCTGGTGGGAGTGCCGACTGGTCCAGCCCTTTTGGAAAACAATATGGGCATTGCTCCGAAAGCTAGATATTGAGCTCCCATTTGATCCAGCAATAGCACTCCTGGGAATATACCCTAGAGACCGAAAAACACATAGCAGAAACACTATCTGTACTTCTTTATTCATCTCTGCACTATTCACTATAGCTAGAATCTGGAAACAACCTAAATGCCCGAGAACAGAGGACTGGCTAAAGAAACTGTGGTTTATCTACACTATGGAATACTATGCGGCTGTCAGAAAAGATGACATTATGAAATTTACCTGCAAATGGATGGACATGGAGACTATCATGCTGAGTGAAATTAGTCAGAAGGAAAAGGACAGATATAGAATGACTGCATTCATTAATAGGATATAAATAGATACCAGTGTTTTACTAAATATGGGAAATGGTAATGGCAGATTAAAACTCACCACTGAATATACACAAAGAGACTTAAGTGATAAACTCTAAATATCTGCAGGGCTAGCCACAATGTGTAAAATAAAAGGGAGAGAGATGCAGAGACAGAGAGAGAGATAGAGAGAGAAAGAGAGGAAACTGGGGTACCTGCTATTAAGGCGGCCTGGGGCGGGGAGGGGGGGGGTACATTGGTGGTGGAAATGGGGCACTGGTGGAGGGATGGGTGCTGGAATACTGTATTACCAAGAACCAATTATGAACACCTTTGTAATTGTATGTTTCACGGTGGTATAATAAAAAAAAATAATGTTAAAAAAAATCAATTTGTCAGCACCTGCCAAATGATGGAAGTAACTTCCAAGGACAGTTGCTCTTAGAAGGATGACCTGTACTTCATGGAGCTGAATTGGAAAATTGAAAAATAAAATTGGAAAATGCCTCATGTGGAGAAGTAGCATATGTCCCGAAGGTCCCAGTTAAGCCATAGGAAACCCCTATGCCAGATCTTCTCCAACAGCATCACCATCATTCAACTTCCTGCACACATCACACTACCATTAAATACATACTCCAAGGAGTTGAGAAGCAAAGAACAGGAAAGCTGAGCCCCTGTCAGAATGCAATTAACTGATGTCACCTTGAAGGTCAACAAAGCAGGAGAGATTTGCTGTGAGAGGAACAACCTGTAAAGGCATACATCTGAAGGTGCTTCTTCAGTAACTAAAAGAACACGGACAGAGGGAAGTGAGGCCTTGGTTGACTAAATGGTACATTCAATGAGGCATTGCCCATTGTGGAGTT
This sequence comes from Cryptotis parvus, assembly GCA_021461705.1. Lineage (NCBI taxonomy): Eukaryota > Metazoa > Chordata > Mammalia > Eulipotyphla > Soricidae > Cryptotis > Cryptotis parvus. The sequence goes on from JAJIBD010022189.1 coordinate 104,300, forward strand.
TTGAGATGCCTACGGGACAGTGCAGTGGCTAGGGTGAATGTCTAGCATGCGAAGTTTGACCTTAGAGCACTATATAGTCCCTTAGAGCATCAACAGGTGATTCTAGGCCCTAGAGGCCTCCTGAACCACTGAGGTGGCCCTGGGTATCCCTAGCACTATTGGGCTAAGCAGCACTGTATCCTTGTGCCCTTGAATTGAACCACTGTACAGTTGGCAGGAACTGTGATGGGAGCCCTTGAGCCCGAATTTGTGAACCCCTCACCCCCCAAAAAATATACCTAAGATCCATTGGCGTTCTTTACTCCCAGAACAAATTTCCCTTCAAATTTTAGAAAATGTCTAGCTTTCTGTGAAAGGTACTTACTGAGCCTTTCTCATAGAAGAGAGCTGACAGAGACAGCCAATAGTCACCCTTCCAAAGAGCCGGATGACTCCTTTGGCCAGAGTTAAGTCCTACCTGTTGTATTGACCTGCAAGTGAGAAGCAAGGTCAACCTGCTTGTAAAAGAAGCCAAGTTCTGAGCGGCACAGGTTACTTTTCACACCATACTGGTGGGTAGATATCTATCTGATATTCTTTATGTTTCTAATCTAAACAGGAAAACCTGGTATCTTTGCCCACACCTCTCAATAGTGCTATTCATCAAAGTCACTTCATTAGCTAGTTAGTTAGTCCTTTTTTTTTCCTCCTCTTCCCCAAAATACAATCCCCTCTTGTTTGATAAGCAAAGCATCCTTTTTCCTTCTCTTTGCAGAATGTCAATTAGTCAAAAGAATTGTACAAAAGCGTTGGAACAAATGTGGAGACTGTCAGGAGGCTGAAAACACAGACAAGAACATTCGGAGTGAAAAGAGCACAGGGAGGCAGGGAAATGAAGACAGAAGAGCCAGAGGCTCCTGCCCAGAACTCATCTTTCTAAAAGTGTGGTTGAAGCTTCTGGCTTTCACTGCATCCTGTGTTACTGGGCACAGGAATCAGGACCTCTGTGTTATGGTGTTGACTGTGACCCAGCAACAAGATTTGGGAGTTACTCACAAACAATAGATGGCACGGAAGTGACCCATGGCAGGAGTATGACTGAGTAACTACAATACAGGCAGGAAAATCCTACAAATAAGCTTCTTGGTAAGAACCATAGCCTTTGCTTGCAATATATGTGGATGCCACTTTCTCCTTGGTATCTAGCCGAGCTGAACTGACTGCCACTGAAGAGGGGCATCTCTACTCACCTGGAGGAAGAAGAGATGGTAGAGGAAAGAGCACTGGACCTGGAGCAGAGTCCAGGGGAAATAGCATTCAATGATGATGGCAATGGTGACAATCATGAGGGGAAAACCTAACTGAACTCAAATTTTGCATTTTTGCTCTGACAGGGTAACACATAAACCACAGAAGTTTCCATCTAAAAAGCACTGGTAAAGTTTTTATTTCTGTTTTTTCTTTAAAAAATTTAAAGTTTTCTATTTCCCCACACGCAGAGACCTCAGTGGAAGGATTAAGATGGACAACCACTGCTCTGGAGGCAATGATTTTAACTGTGTAATAGCCCACCCTTTCAGGACATTTCTGTCATCATTTAAAATCTTACCTGTTATTTCTTTGAAAAGGTAACTAACCACTTTGATAGTCTACTGCAGAGGACCTAATACAATTGTTACAAATATTCTCCTGATCCTTTCCCTACTGATCTTTTCAAAGACAACTGGTGCAGTTGATACAAAGCCAACTATGAATCTGTGCTTTGTAGCAAATTTCATAATAACTAGATCTAACTAGGCATTATTAGTTTATTGTCTTCTAACCTCTGCAATCTATATACCAAGTGGCATTGCCATTGACTGTCCTTCTTTCCATGTCACCCTGACCTTGCATATTTGGGTGATTTCAGATTAAATTATACTTTTTCTGTTGCTGAAAGTTAAACATATATCTTCTAATATTTTGAGCATGTGGTATTTCATACAACAATAAAATTAAGTCCTTCGTTCTTCAAAAAAAACTAGAAATGAGCTCCCATTTGACTCAGCAATACCACTTCTAAGAATATATCCTGGGAGTCCAAAAACACACAGAAGAAACTTCACCTGCACTTCTGTATTCATTGCAGACTAATAACCAATAGCCAGAATCTGGAAACAACCCAAGAGCCTAAGAACAGACGACTGGATAAAGAAACTATGGTACACCGACACAATGGAATCCTACACAGTTGTTAGGAAAAATGAAGTCAATAAATTTTCTTATAAATGGACGAACATGAAGATTATCTGAGTGAAATGAATTGGAAGGAGGATAGACAAGAATGACTGTGCTCATTTGTGGGATAGTGAAAAATGAGACTAATATTCACAGCCTGTAAAAGTAGGGCTAGGAGGACTGGTGAATGGTTGGAACCTTGCCACAAGTATGTGGGGGACAAAGAGCAGTTAGGATAGAGAAGGGACCAGTATAATAAAAATAGTTAGAAATTATCATTCTGGACAAGAACTCAGAGTTGAAAGTAGGTAAAGTGTTATTCATGATAACCTTTCATTGTTTGTATTGCAAACCATAATGCTCCTCAAAACAGAGAGAGACAGAGCAGAGAAAGAAGAAAAGTGCCAGCCATAAGGGTAAGCTAGGAGTCAGGGAAGGAGGGAAATTGAGGACACTGGAAGTGCTGGCAAAATGTACACTGGTGAAGGGATGAGTGAGAGAACATTGTATGACTGCGACCCAATCATGAATAACTTATTAAAAACTATTTTATTATACCACCATGAGATATACAATTACAAAGATGTTCATGTTTGGGTTTTGCTCATACAGTGACCAGCACCCATCCCCCAACAGTGCCCATTTCCCACCACCAGTGTTCCCAAACCTCCCCCTCCCCTAGCCTGCCTCTATGGTAGGTTCTTTTATCTCTTTCTCTCTCTCTCTCTTTTCTCTCTCTCTCTCTAATTTTTAATGGTGCATCTTACAGTGATTCAATTAAAAATACAAAAAATATGGGGCTGGAGCGATAGCACAGCGGGTAGGGCATTTGCCTTGCATGCTGCCAACCTGGGTTTGATCCCGGTATCCTATACGGTCCCCGAGCACTTCCAGGAGTAGTTTCTGAGTGCACAGCCAGGAGGAACCCCTGAGCAAAACTTGTGTGACCCAAAAAGGAAATAAATAAATAAATAAATAAATAAATAAATAAATAAATAAATAAATAAAATTAAGTACTTGCAAAAAAATGATAAAAGTGCTCACCAAATGACTTGAAACAATTCACAAGACAAAATATATGTTATATGGCTTAATACGATGGGGAAAATACACTCTGTTTCTGGAGTATTTCATTGTAACATCTTATTCTTATAAAGCATATAAGAAATCATGACAAAATCCTAAAAACTTTGAGTGAGGTGAAAGTCTGTTTCATAAGTTATGAGCATTTTCTTATCTCTTTACTCACTGACATGCTGTGATACCAAGAAAAAGTATGCTTCATTAACAAATGAATTTTGCAAAATTCATTTTGTAAAATGAAGCATACTTCTGGATTATAAACAAAACAAGAAAAATGAATTCATAAGGAACTCTGCAGTATAAATTGGGTTCTGAAATGCACACTATTTTTATTTGCCTGTAAGGTGGCAGTTGCTTATCTATAGACCACCATCACATAAAACAAATATGCTCGGTTTAGCTTGCCTCTCCTTAGTCATGCTTCATTCAGAGCTACTTTCTCCTCCCAGAAGTTTTCCATGGAATGGAACTGGAATTTGCTTCCTTGTTCAAAGGGTTTAGAAAAAAAAGTGATCACATTAGCTTAAGAGTCAACAAAGCCTGGTTTTTCCCATCAGGTTTGAAGGAAGCTTAGACTCCAACCAAGTTGAAAAATCTGGTCTACTTAAGTGTTAAATTTTTCTTGGTGAATTAGACATCTATCAAACCCAGTTTCCTGGTCACCATTACTACTGACATTTTACCATCAGAAGATGTTATTAAGGAAAATGCCACAAGTAATTAGAATGACTGCTAAAATGAGGTAGATTTAGTAGAAATATTTACCTTTCAAACATTTAAGTCACATCCATTAATCAGGAACTGCCTATTTCTAAACGAAGACCTTTTGAGAGCCATGGATAAGTAAATAAAACTCTAACGAACAGGGTGTTAAGATTTCAGTCTGGTGGCGGCTGAGAAACATAAAGAGTCTGAATTCTGAAGATGCAATTAGTGTGAATTTAATGAGCTGCAGAATGATAAGTGACAGGAAAATGTAACATTGTATTTACAATTTCCTGACTAGATGAACTCTAAACCTAGCAAACTAAACCCTACCCCAGGGCAATTTAACCTTTAAAAGCACAAGATGTGGGGGGGGAAATTGGCATTTGGAGATGGTACCTCCTAAAACTGTTGTACCCTTCGAAACAATTTAACAGGCCAACCACAAATCCAAAGGCTCTGTTTTGTTGTGGAATCCAAGTGGGCTCTTCATAGAGATGTAACTTCTATTTGTTCAAATAGTTATTTCATGCAGAAAATATACACCATGCACAAATACATCTACCATCATAATCTCTCTTGCCTGTAACTGAATCTTTGCAAACACAGTGCATAGACTTTATAAGAAGGCAACAACTCGATTTAGACAAAGAGAAGTAAGTGAAATATATTCAGAATCTGTGGCAAAAGACAACATAGGTTATTGGGGGCGTGCATTTTAGAGGATCCCTAGGAAAGGGATGCAACTCTCAGATTCTACACATGCCCTATCCATCACCTACAATGTTTTCCACACCCCTCCCTCTTCCCCTTCTTTGTTGTTGTTGTTCCTACAATGAGGTGAAACATATACCTGGTGTGGTGCTCATATATATTCAGCTGTGGTGCTCATTGGACATCACACATCAAACCATAGTGTTAGCACCCTCTGCAGAGCTGCTCCCCAAGACTTGCTCTCCTTTCATTGCAGTGCTAGTACAGTGCTCACTAGAAGATAGACTATCACCTGAAACAAGTTTTTAGTTGTGATGCTGTCTCTGGTCATGCTTTCTAGTTCTCATGTTTACACTATCACTATCACTATCTTCCAGTTAATCATCTATTTGCTAGAGCGGGCACCAGTAATATCTCCATATGTCCTGTCTCATGCTAGTAGAACCCAAAGGCATCCGCTTGCTCCAGGAACATAAAGAGCCTCAAACCATTATATTAGGTCACGGGAATGACCTAATATAAATGTTACTGGTATTTGGCATATCAAATACTACACAAGCAGCTTGCCAGGCTTGCCGTGTGGGTGGCATACTGTTGTAGTCACCTCTAAATAAAACATTTATTGACCGAACCGCGTGGCCACTAGCGGCCGCATGAGCCAGGCTGTGATAGTCTGGTCTGCTGGGTGGAGTTGTGATGAGAAAGAAACCGGATGCGGAAAACGGCGGCCGCCATGGAGTAGGGGGGGTCATCTGGCTTGTTGTGAGGCTCTGCTGGGGTGGCAGGCAAGGGCTAGAACCCGCCATGCCTCCTGGGTACCTCATGAGCAGCTGGACACAGGGAGAGCAAGTAGCAGCTCTGCCCCAGGTCTGAGAGTCTCTGGTTCAGCATACCTGGGCCGCGATTGAAAAAAAAAATAACTGCTGCAGGGTGGCTGTGGATGATCCGGGCTGTGATAGTCTGGTCTGCTGGGTGGAGCTGTGATGAGAAAGAAATCAGATGTGGAAAACGGCGGCCCCATGGAGTTGGTGGGGGTCGTCTGGCTTGTTGTGAGGCCCTGCTTGGGTGGCAGGCCAGGGCTAGAACCTGCCATGCCTCCCTGGTGCCTCATGAGCAGCTGGGCACAGGGAGAGCAAGTAGCAGCTCTGCCCCATGTCTGAGAGTCTCTGGTTCAGCATACCTGAACTCCACCCAGCAGACCAGACTATCACAGCCCGGATCATCGACATCCACCCTGCAGCAGTTTTTTTTTTTCAATCCGGCCCAGGTATACTGAACCAGAGACATGTTTACACATTTGTTTTAATTTTCGTGCTCGCTGGGCATTGCATCCTCTTTTCGTGTTTATACGCCTAGCTATGGTGTGCCCCATAATTTCATTGTGCTATCAAAAAATTAAAAATAGAACTACTACATGGTCCAAAAATTCCACTCCTAGCTATCTATCTGGAACGCACAACAAGACTAATTTTAGAAGATATATGCACCTCTAATTATCATTGCAGTGCTATTTTACAATAGCCATGACTGAACACAATCCAAGAGCTTCCTAGATGAGTGGATAAGGCTGTGATATATATACATACAGTGCAATACCACTCTGCCATAAGAAAAGATGAAAGCTTGCCTCTTTGTAAGAACATGGATGAAACTGGAGAGGTCTATGCTGAGCGGAAATAGTCAGCAAGAAACAGCAAGAGAAAGACAAATACCAGATGATCTCACTCACTGTGATACATAAACAAAGCAAAAGAAAGATGATGTTCAATAAAAACAAGCCCTTAAACTTTGATGACACAACAGAGGTTACCAAGGAAAGCAGGGGGTGGGGTGAAAGGGTCCAGTGGAATAGTGGGGGGAATAGTACTTTGGTAACGAACATAGTATGGTAACAATGCACCCCTAAAACATGTAAACATTTACATTGCTACACATCAAGTTTGTCTCAAAAAAATTCATGAGTGTTGGGAGATGGAGCAATAGTATAGTGGGTAGGGCACTCCCTTTGTGCACAGCTGGCTCCAATTCAATCATCAAACTCCATATGGTGCCCTGAGCCACCAGAAATGATCCCTGAGTGCAGAACGAGTAATATCTGAGTGTTGGATGACAGGCTTAGCTAGCTTGGATGTTTTGCTGTTCTACCCACTCACAGCTTAATCTACTTACATGTTCTTAAGCCAAGGTTCATTCTAATGAGATCTCTCTTTTATGTAAACACTGGTAGAGGGTGTGGCAGTTACATAAGTTACCTTGACTCTGAATGAGCATCATCTGACTTATTATACATCTACTAAGACTTCTATGTTTTCTAGATTGGGCACAGCTCCTCTTTAAACCAACTGCACCCAGGGTGAGGCAGTTAGAATTTACCAGGAGACTGCCACCCTGGCTACTTGAGACTATCATTTAAGATTATAGGAAGGATCATACTAGTTTGCTCTAAGCAAGCGAAGTGTGATTCAGTACACGAGAACAAGATACTCAGAATCACCCTGGTGCAGATGAGTGGGTACACCAGGTCCTGAATAAGTAGAACCTTGTGGATACCATCCAGATTACATGAAGCCCATGAAATTAAGATGTATTACTTTATACCAGCCCCTCTCTCCCCAGTGTTTTACATAAGAGATAATCTCAGAAGAAGGGATTAGTCCTTGGCATACTCCTTTGTTTATATCTGTAATAGGGTGTGGCACCACCCTTCTACACTCTGTTTAGGGTTCTTTGTTGACAGGATTATCCCTGTCAACAGATAGGATTTTGTTGGTATATAAGGGGACTGATTTGAGGCACTGGTCCCCTTCTTTTGGGGTAGGACTCTTCTCAGGTGAGATTCTCTATAATGGGAGACTTGGGCTCTCTTCTATGGTCTAAGTTATGACCAGAGCTAGAGTTCTTTCATTATACTGGATTGTGGTGGTGGTGAGCTTTTTGTACTATTAAAAGACTTTTGGAACTGTGCCGGACTCATGAGTTTTCATTCGTTCTCTCGGCGGCCTAGGAGGTAGAATAGAACTTCTGTCCTGATACTGTTGAGGACCCCAGCAGCTCCCCAATTCTGAGCACTTCTGGGTATTGACCAAAAAATCGAAAAGAAAAAATAAGTGATTGTCTAGAGAGAGAGCTCAAAGGGCTGGTCTGCTTGCCTGCTTGCCAAAGCAAGTCCCTAGTTAGATTCCTGACCCTGCTTGCTTGCTCCCCTCCCCGCACTTCTCTAGCACCAGCTCAGCATTGCTAGGGTGTAAGCCAATAGGCCCACATACTAGTGGGATGGAGGGAGAGGGGAGAGGTGTGGGTGGTTTTGAGACTCTAGGATTTCATCATCTAGCACAATGGTGGAAGTGCCCTGAAAATAATTAGCTAAAGAAAGTTTTAAGATAAAAATAAAATGAACAATTTTTAATTCAGAAGCTCAAAACATGCTGACAGAAGAGTAAGTACAAAATATCATAATGTGATCAAATGGTTATTTGTACTTACTATATAATATCAGCCTTTTATAAAGGTAGCTATGGTATAAATCAGTAGACCATGTCTCTCTCCTGTACTTATTTCTCTTTGATTTCTTCCTTTTTTTCTCGTTTTTCCAAATTTTCACACTACTGCATGCTAGCTGTTATACTACACAACTAGATCAGAAGCTTTGGTAGAGTGGAACATGACTAGGCTGTGTGCAAAGCATTTCAGGTGTGTTGCAAAGGTACCAATGATAATCACTACCTTTGAATAAGTGCTATTTCAGAGTGGTAGGGAAAGGAAAGACTGAGCATGAACATTCATGTCAAAAGAATAAATAATGAAAGGAAAAAGAAAAATTGAACTTAACTAAAATTGAAAATGGAGGGCTGGAGACATAGTACAGTGGGTAGGGCATTTGCCTTGAAAGCAGCTGCCTCTGTTTTGAACCCTGGCACCTACATAGTTCCTTAAGAACAACCAGGAGTGATCCCTGAGCACAAAACAAAGAGTAAGTCCTAAGCACAGCTGGGTGTGACAAAAAAAAGAAACAAATAAAAAGAGAAAACATGCCTGGACTTTAATAAATAATTTCATTTAAAGGGATAGTGCCTTACTCCCTGCGCTATCTCTTCAACCTCCTAGAAGATCTAAGATTTTCAGTTTGTGCCTACCAAGCAGTGGTCAGAGAGCTGAAAGTCACTCCTGGCAGTACTCTGCCAACTGGGCCAGTGGGTCAGTGCTGGGCCCCTGAAGCTGAATTGCTCCAGCCCTGTGGGGTCAAGACCAACAGGGCCACCTGGCAGTGCTCAGGGGGTTTGCAGGACTGGCCCTGCATGGAGTGGCCATGGGGTCCCAGGGATCAAACCAAGTTGAAGGCTTCTGTTCATCTCCTTGGCTTCTGTTCTGGAATTTTGGCATGACTTGATCTCTAGGACCTTCTGAGAACTGCTGGCTGCGGCCTGGTGGCCTCCAGCATTGCCACAGCTCCCCAGCACCTCTGGGTACCATGCTGATTTCAACAACAAAAACACCTTAAATCATACAGATAACCAGAATTGGAAATACAGGACAATTTCTGATATGAGAATTAGTAGGAAATAAAAAGATTCAGTATCATAAAGAAAAAGGTTGATTTTTTGTATAAAAATAAAAGAATGAATGGGCTGTAGAGCTAGTGTGGGGTGAAGGAGTGGGGGTGCCTGTGTGCAGCCAGTTCTGGTTCTGATCCTGCCTCTACATGTGGGCCTCAAGCTCAGCTGGGAATGACCCATGAGCACAATCCGGTCTGCCACTCCAGAAACGAAAAATAATGAGGTCGATGTGGTTGGACAAGAGCATTGGCTACATTCATCTGCAAGACTGAAGGAGTAGAGTGAGGAGATCCTGAGGAGAGGGGGAAGGCGAAGGGACTCAGGGCAGGGCAGGATGTGCTTGAAATGTGAGCTGGACGCTTAAAGGGCTACTGTTTCAGCAGTGTCGTTATGTGCTATAGAGTAAGGGAGAGAGCTGATTTAGATTGGAATTTAAGATGGAAATCAAGATCGGAATTTTCCCAGTTGTGCCATATGTAGGGAGACGCAAGAATGAGGTTGAGAATATGTACAGTTCAGTATTTGTTTCTTTCTCCCCTGTTGGGGAAGCCGCCGAGGTTCCCGACAGATGAAAACTCACGAGTCCGGTGCAGTTCCAAAAAAGGCTTTCATAATAGTACAAAAGCTCTTCCACAGCACTCCAATATAATGAACAAACTCTAGCTCTGGTCCGAACTTAGACCATACAAAAGAGCCTAAGTCTCCCACCAAAGAGAGAGGATCTCACCTGAGATGAGTCCTACCCAGAAGAAGGAACAAAAGGCCAAAGAGCAAAAAGCCAAAAGCAAAAGGCAGAGGAGCCAAAAACCACAGGAGCCAAAAGCCAAAAGCTAAAGGCCAAAGGGGCCTCAAGTCAGTCCCCTTATACACACCAAAGTAATCCAGGGAGGGTCGTGTCAACAAAGAACTCTAAACAGAGTGTAGTGCCACACCCTATTGCAGGTATAAACAAAGGTTATGCCAAGGACTAATCCCGAGATTATTTCTTATGTAAAACACTGGAGAGAGAGAGAGGGCTGATATAAAATAATACAACTTAATTTCATGAGCTACATGTAATCTAGATGGTACCCACAAGGTCCTTCTTATTATTATCTGCACCAGGGGTGATTCTGAGTATCTTGTTCTCCTGTACTGAAAGGGTCATACTCCCTCCTTAGAGCAAACTAGTATGATCCTTCCTATAGTCTTCCTATAGTCTCTGCGTAGCCAGGGTGGTAGTCTCCTGGTAAATTCTAACTGTCCCACACTGGGTGCAGTGGGTATAAAGAGGAGCTGTGCCCAATCTAGAAAACATAGAAGTCTTAGTAGATGTATAAGTCAGAAGTTATTCAGTCAAGGTGACTTCTGTAACTGCCACACCCTCTAGCAGTGTTTACATAGAAGAGAAGTCTCATTAGAATGAACCTTGGCTAAAATAGATTAATCTGGGAGTGGGCAAAACAACAAAACTCCCAGAATAGCTAAACCTATCCTCCAACACTGCCTCCTTCTTTTTTTTCTGTGACCAATAGTCACACACTTGCTTCGTTGTGGTACCGGGGACACTTAGTTGATGTGCTTACCGGAAGTTGCGCCCCAGGGTGCAGTGCTCAGTGCTGTGCTGTGGTGCTGTCAGGGAGTCCCCCTCCCTTTGTGGTGTTGCTCACACACAGTCTGGGTCTAGTGCTTGGCTGGGCGGCCACTCACTTTAGTTGGGGTCACACATGCGCTTGTTGGGGGTGGCAGTTCTGGCCATGGTGCTTACACAACTTTTGAGTTGTGGTGCTTGCTGAGAGTCTCATCTTTAGGTGGAGGTGCTGATATGTACCTGACTCCACTGCAGTTGGAAATCATCCGCAGCACCAGGGATCATGCAGGGCACGTGCGGTGACACCAGGGACACAGTCCATGGCCTTCTGCTTGGAAGGCACACGAGTTGAGTCATTGCACCAGTCTCCCTGTCCCCAAAAATGACTTATTATGGTGCATTTATTCATCAGTAAATGAATAAACTGAGAGCCTACCTACTACCGAGAGTATCCACCTGCACGGCAGAGCCTGGCAAGCTACCCATGTGTCAGGGACCTGCTGGGACCCCCAACAGTATTAAGTCAAAAGTTCTCTTCTTCCTCTGAGGCCGCTGGGGAACAGATGAAAACTCACGATCCCAGTGCAGTTCCAAAAAGGCTTTTAATAATACAAAAGCTCTACCATCGCAATCTAATATATGAAAGAACTCTAACTCTGGATAGAACATAGATCATATATGAGAGCCCAAGTCTCCCACTAAAGAGAGAGAGAGGATTCCTACCCAAAAGAAGGGGCCAGTGCCTCAAGTCAGTCCCCTTACATACACCAGAGTATCTCTAACTGTTGACAGGGAGAGTCCTGTCAACAAAGAACCCTAAACAGCTTCTAGATAGTAGAAGAGTGTAGAAGGGTGGTGCCATACCCTATTATAGGTATGAAGGAAGGATTATGCCAAGGACTAATCTCTCTTCCTCTGAGATTATCTCTTAGTAAAACACTGGAGAGAGATAGAGGGCTGGTATAAAGTAATACATCTTAATTTCATGGGCTTCATGTAATCTAGATGGTATCCACAAGGTCCTTTTCTTTTTTTTTCTTTTTTGGGTCACACCTGGCAATGCTCAGGGGATACTCCTGGCTCTGCACGCAGGAATTACTCCTGGCAGTGCTCAGGGGACCATATAGGATGCCAGGGATTGAACCCAGGTCAGCTGCGTGTAAGGCAAACACCCCACCCGCTGGACTATCACTCTGGCCCCCACAACGTCCTTCTTATTTGTTATCTGCACCAGGGTGATTCTGAGTATCTTGTTCTCCATATACTGAAAGGGTCATGCTCGCCTGCTTGAGGGCAAACTACTATGATCCTTCCTATAATCTTAAACAATAGTCTCAAGTAGCCAGGGTGGCAGTCTCCTGGTAAATTCTCACTGTCCCCCATAAAAAGAGAGCTGTGCCCAATCTAGATAGCATAGAAGTCTTAGTAGATGTATAATAATTCAGAAGTTATTCAGAGTCAAGGTGACTTCTGTAACTGCCACACCCTCCATCAGTGTTTACAGAGAAGAGAGATCTCATTAGTATGAACCTTGGCTTAAGAAAATGTAAATAGATTAAGCTGTGGGCAGAGCTCTAAGCTAGCTTAGCCTGCCATCCAATACCCATGTAGTATTAAATATGCCAAGAACAGTAAAAATGATGGACCTCATTCCCATTCACTGTGTCACTGTCTCCAAGTTGTTCATCGATTTGCTGGAGTGGGCACCAGTAACACATCCATATGACCCTGTCACAAGCAAGTGTAGCCCAAGGGCATCTGCTTGCTCCAGGGACAGGAAGAGCCTCAAACCATTCTTCAGGTCATGGAATTGAGGTCCATAATTGTTACTAGTTTTTTGGCATAACAAATAAAACACGGGTAGCTTGCCAGGCTCTGCCTTGTAGGTGGTATACTCTCAGTAGAAGGCTCTCATCTTGAGCATTTCTGATGAAACTTAAAGGGGATAGATCAGGTTTTCTCTTGGATAGAGCTCTGAGAAACTATGGAGTTCTGGACTTTGAAAATGACTGACCACGTGATGTGTGGGTTGTTCTGGCTTCTTTCTAGGCTTACTGGGATGAGAGGTATCAGTTAGAACCTGTCTAGAACTGTATACAGTGTATATATGTGGAAAGATCCTGGGAAGGAACTTATTCTAAAATCAGTGTTATCTAAGAATATTGAAAAATTTTAAGTATTATCTAAAGAATACCTCATTCCCATTACCTGAACTAATGGTTTGAGGCTCTTCATGTTCCTATAGCGAGCAGATACCCTAGGGCTACACTAGCACGTGACAGGGACAAATGGAGACGTTACTGGTACCCGCTCGAGCAAATCGATGAACTACAGGAAGACAAGTGATACAAGTGATACAAGTCACAAAATGGGAGAAATATTTGCAAATTAAGTATTTGATAAAGGATTTGTATTCTTAATATCTACTCTTATAGATATTATGAATCTCTTATATGAATCTTATATGAGATCTTATATATCGATTTCTTATAGTTCAACAATGAAAAGATAAATAACCTGATCAATAAATGGGTAAAGGATTTGAATATTTAAAAATCAACACTGAATATTCATAAGAAGAAGCTCAACATCATTATCCATTAAATGAAATATCAGTCAAGCCTTGATAAAATGGCTCCTCATACTCATTAGGATGCTTCTATCTCTGGCCATGATAAGTTCAGCTCTGTAGAGCAACTCTCAGGCTCTGCTACCTTTGGACATTGGTAATTTTCTTACTATGTTTCTTTAAATCCCCCATATGAAGGAGATAATTCTATGTCTGTTCCTTTCTTTATAACTAATCACCTAGCATGATGCCCTCTCTGGTTAGTTTGCACTGAGGTTCCTGGAATTCACAAATCATAGCCAGGCTTTCTCCTCCCACATGGTGTGTGTGTGTGTGTGTGTGTGTGTGTGTGTGTGTGTGAAATCTCTGCTCAGATATGTTAGGGTTCCCTTAGTCCTTGCTCCAGTTTTGTGGGGAGATGGTGTGCTCTATGATCCCAGTTCCCTTCTTATGAAGGGAGAAGGGAACTGCATGCTGGGTTTTCCATTTGTTCAGTATTTCACCTGATTAGGGGAGTGTGGTAATTCCTGAGCTCCTGCATGCCAGAATGGAAACCAGAAGTCTGTGGAGTCCATCTGTATTTTTCCCAAGGGTCTCCTGTATGTATAACATTTGTATATAGCTTATTCTTAAGAAATTTTGCTGAAATCTGTTGAACGTCATTGTTAAAAACCTACATTAAAGCACCACCAAACACCACCCTAAGTACTTGCATACACATATATACACAATTAATTAAGCAAGTAATTGGGAACCTCCTAAGTGACGCAGAGGGTATCTGGGTGCCATTCTTGCCAGGTGTCAGTCAAGTGGGCTAGCATTTCAACTCAAAGGCCTGAAGATGTGGCACTGTTTAGGCTCTGAAGCTCCCTGCCTTATACAGGGGGCTTTCAAGGCTTATATCCAGAGATGCTTGAGGGACCAGGGACCAACTGTGGTGGGAGGCATATACCTCCAGCCTTACACTATCTCTCTGCCCCCACAATCTACTTAAATCTCATAAGAATTAATTCATAAGTATCCAATGAGATACATGCTGATGAAGAAACTAAGCATAGAGAGTTAACTTTACTCCCTCAAAGGAACATAGTCGGTGAATGGTGGAACCAAAACTCAACCTTAAAGTGTCTTCCTAAAGCATTAACACTCATAACCACTATGTTCTATTCATGCCACTATGCTCAGAACAACTTCTGCAACCTGACTTCATCACAGAGAATTCCCATTGTTCATCAGATAGGTTTTTACTCTACTACTTTTAAGTGACTTATATCACAATTTCAATAATCTCCCAAGCATCTGAAATTGCTTAAAAGAGAACTAAAAATCCCTTGTAAATCATTTCTGTAAAAAGGATAATAGGTTTATGCATTCCATAAAGAAACCAACATACCACAGGAGTTCTATGAGCCCCCAGAAGTCCATGAAGGTCTCGGTCTATGAGAGATATTCCATATTGACTACAATACATCTAGCATTGGAAAAAAATAACTTCCATGTCCCAGTGAGTAGAAACACATGCACTCTTTTCTATGACAAATTAAAAGTGAGTCTTACATAAATAAAACTCTGAGGATAATAATGTTTTAAGCCAACCTAGGTTGTTCTGATTCCATTGCATATACATTGAGGTTCACCACCATTAACAGACAGCCAAAGATAATCGCTGCCCTGTGGGCTCTGCCAGCTGCAGCAATGAATATGTTGTCTGTTTCAGCAGCAGACACTTTGGATTTACAGTTCGATTGACTGCATACTTTGTTCTCTCTATGAAAGCATTGCCTATTTGTACCACGAAACTATTCTCTTCTTCTGACAACCTCTTAAGATGAAATCACTTAGAAAATGTCCTGCTTTCATTGGAATTCAGTAGGTTAAGGATATGTGAGGACTGGGAATGAATATTTAAATTTAAAAAATGCAGGTGCCAAAGACATAGTAGAGTGGCAATGGTGTCGGCTTGCATGTAGTCAACCTGGGTTCGATCCCCAGCACCCCTATAGTGCCCTGAGTACACTCGGAGTGATCCTTGGGCACAGCGCTAGGAGCACTGCCAGCTCTGGCCCAACATCCAACCTCTCCCAAAATAAAATTAAAACAAAATAATTTTAATGCATGATAATCGCTAATGAATATATTCTACTGTAACAACCAAGCAGACATTCTGTGGGGGTTACCTAACAACAGGAACATTTATATCTTTTGATGCCTCACCCTATCATCACTTTTTTTTTAAAGATTGTTTTTACTTGCTTGTTTTTTGGTTTGGGCCACACACGGCAGTGCTAAGGGATTCCTCCTGGCTCTGCATACAGGGATCACTCCTGGTGTGGTCTAAAGGACCATATACAATGCCTTTTCTACTTTACTCTCTTTGACCTTGTTAAGAAATTTTAAAAGAAACGATACTCTTGCTAAACTTACTCAATGAGAATAACCTCTCTCCTAATGGTATTGATAATATGCATGGAAACTTTCTCAAGTGCTTTCTGCTCATAAACATCACTTTGCATGCCGAATGCTATATTATAGTACACAGTTTATAAACATCATATGTATAAGTGCAATTTTTTGTTTAATAAAATCTGTGAATAATAAATATCTGATGTATTAAGAACAAGTTTAGCAGCCAATTCTTAATGTAAAAATTACATATAGAACAGATAATTTTGTTTGATTTGGGGCCACATGTGCTCAAGATTGCCCCTAGTTCTGTGGTTGGGGGCAGGGGGTAACTCTTTGCAGTGCTCAGGGGATCGTATGCAATGCTCAGGATTGAACCTGCCTCAGTCTCATGCAAGACAGCAGTTGTATCCCTGCTGCTATCTCTCTAGCATCTAGAACTGATTTTTTTACTCACTCATGGTGGCTACTAACTGTCCTTATGCCACCCATATTTTATCCTTGCCTCTGCTGGGATGCTGAGATGATGCAGGTCACTGGTGGAGCTCTTTCTACCGTTAGCCTCTTACCCTGCATTTCCCCACAGCGCATGCCCAGACTGGAAGATAGTGGCTTTGCAGGATGGAGGAGGAAGAGTCAGAGAGAATAAGAAATAAAAAAGAAATTCACAGAACCACTTTCTCGGTCTCTTGCTTTTGGAATCTTTCTTCCCTGTGAGAGTTCTGGGGTTTATAGCTCTTTTTCCTCTCACCTACTTTCCTTTGCTACTTCTAGCAGTAAATCAGAATATCCTGACCAGACAACACAGGGGTTTGATTAACACGCCTCAAAACAGGGAGCCTTTATCATTCATCATTTCAAGGTAACACAGTTTGGCTTAAAGCATAAATTAAAAAAAGAATGGTGATTGAGCCACATGAATGAATAAAATGATTAGGGATAATGCAGTTTTGGAACAACCAGTTGATTTCATTTATCTCTTCCTTCATTGGGGTTAATATTGTAGCTCAAGCAATAAGAGAAAATTGGCTTCCATAAGGCCATTATCGTCTCAGTTCTGCAATGCTTCCTTTCTCAACAAATGATAAGAGGTGGCATATGCCAGAGAGAATTTCATTTTAAGGGAGTATCAGGGGACTTAATTAGAAGTGGGGGAACTTTAAATAAAAGAAATCAATCAATGAAGGGGTTATAGTTCATATTTATAAACTCTCCTAAGAGTAAAACTCAGCAGGAGTCAAATCACAGTTACCTCTGCTCTGGGTTATCTGGAAAGTTCCAAAAGAGTGAGTGTAGCAGCAACTCCCTTACCTTGTAATTATTCATGATTTCAATTAACCATGGTTTAACTGACTGCATGGTATCATCTCGCAAGTACTTTTCAACTTCAGATCCATCACTAAAAGTTCGATTCCCCACGTGGATGGCTTGTCTTACTTGTGGGAGGGCCAAAAAACTTCCCATAGTAATACTGGTCCTCAGGCTCCTGGCAGAAGAGATATCAGAAAGCTATTAGGGTACATCATGGGGTGGTGTGTACAGAAGGTTGGGAAAAGTGCCACAGTTTCTCATTATATTAACATTTGTATTCATAGATATGAACCAATGTGGATAGGAGTATACTCTCAGGTAGCTCATGTAGCACAATAAGCAAGTGTGAATTTACTAAAACTATTCTTTTGAAAATGTGCTTCTCATTGTAACTTGGTTATTATATGGTGATTTTAGTTTAGTAACACAAAGATGGATGATATGAAACTCTCAGAGCAAATACCTGATTTACACATGCTAGATTTCCCTTTGGGAAAACTAGTCTTTTGCAACCTTTGGCTCCAATTAGCAGCACAATTTAAGGCTAAGATAGGGAAAACAGAAGTGAGATGATCAAAATCAATTTGTTTCTTGGAGAAAATGTCACATGGACCATCAGGGGTTGGAGGTATGGTTTGGTGTATTAAAAACTAAGATTTTTTTTCCCATGTTATGATGGTTATTTTAAACAAACACACAAATAATCAACTGACTATAATTCAAGGGTACTTTAAGTAATTTAAGTTAGTTAAGTTTTTATACCAAGTACAAAAACAGATGCCATTTTATGAAGAATGCATTGCAAAAAAAAACTGTCTTCCTTTTAAGAAACTTGTTTAAGTTTGTAACACTCAACTCACTCAAAGAAAAAGAGATACTGGTTTATAAAAAGACTGAAATAACCTTTACAGTTTTAATATAAAATTTTCTGTACGTTATGAAAAAACTTCTACTGTGAATACATCACACTTTGTAAAGGGAAAATATGTAATCACAAATTTTGTTTCTCTCACACCTACCACATGTTTTTCTCTTGGTAGCCAAAACCACAGGGTTGGTAAATTCCACTAAAATTAGTTTTATATTTTGTTTACTAAATAGTTCATAATTAAGGCATTTAAAAACCAAATGCATAGTCACACGCACAAGAAAAAGATACAAATACAAACCCCATTTTGGCTCCCTCTGTTGTATTTGTTTAACACTACACAAAAGACATCAATTTCAGCCTACTTTTTGTGGGGAAAAAAAAAAAAGAAAAAAACCCTTATTTGACTTCTTTGAGAAATAGACTAGGAGAGCTTGAACTGAGGACCACATGAAATGAACAAGGTTAATAGCATGACAAAGCAAACATTTTCAAGAAGACTTTGGCAGTTTTGATTATCCAAGTTGCTGTCTTAACTACAGAATAGTACATAGGCATTTTCAGAACATTCTTTTCAGGCACAGAACTCTGGGACCTGACACCCAGACCTGCAAATCTGGCCATCATCCTTCACAAAAGAACCTCTGTGTAACAAGCTCTCCTGGGGAACTAGGTAATCAGAGAGTTGTTCTGCGTTGTTCCAAGCTGCCTGGAATACCACCTATTCTATGTGCACAGATTATAATGTTTAATATACTGGTGTGAGAAAAATCCTATAGATTAGCAAAATAAATAAAGTAAGTTGACATATCTGCCTAAGTATGAAACCCCAAATTGGAGGAAGTTTGGCTTTGCCAAAAAATTTTAAGCAAATGCTATTATGGTTTTTAGAAGATTGTCTTACCTTGCACTGTAAAATATTAAAATAATTAGAACATCCTGTAACATTCTCAAAGTAGGAAGGTTCGGTTGTTAAGTCACCACCTAGTAGTTTATCCAGCACCTAAGTCAGGAGAGAAATAAAAATAGAAACAATCAGAATGGGTAAACGTATACAAGTATTTGCATTCTCATTAATTTAATAACATTTCCATTTCAGCACTGTTTCAGTTGATATTCAATTACTGCCATATTCTTTTGTTCCAGGGAACATGGCAGTAAACAAGACAGACTAAAAGTCATCTCTTGTGGAAATTATATTGCTGAGGAAAACAAGGTACTAATAGGTAAAAATATGTGATAGTCTAGAGAACAGTAAGTGCTAAGGAGAAGGAAAGACACTGAGATTAGGGGTGTGGCCAGGGGAAGGGAATACCGCAGAGGAAGAAATGCAGGAGTTTACTTGGGTGGCTCTGGAGTAGAAAGTGGTTGGACAGGAGAAACACTGTCAGTGAAGACATCTAGTGAAGTGCATTCTAGCTACAGCAAACAGCAAGCCCAAAGGTGACTACTGTGGGATGGTGTCTTGAGGGAAGGGTTGACATAGCATGAGCTGTTGATCACCTGCATCTTGAATCTGGTGGAAACCAACTAGGGACTCCAGGTTTAGAGAATGAGACCTTGAGTATAGCTCTGTACCTTTCCCTAGTCCTATGTTTAGTTATAGGGAAGGACCCGGAAGGAGGTATAGAGTGGTAGAGTTGCAATTAATCAAGTCTGTGTTTAGTCAAAGGAGTTGGAGGAAGTATGAAAGAACATAGGTTGAGAATGTATTTAATGACTGACCTTGACTTTAAGTTGGGTGATTAAAGAATTGAGACTCAGGGAGTTAGAGATGGCAAAGAGGTAGAAAGAAATAATAGATTTAAAGAAAATGGGCTGTAAGATGTTATTGGAGGGTGGACTAGTCATGCCTTAAAGGTGAACTACTAGGGTTATAGACGATGCTTGAAAAAAAGATGTTTGATTCTGACTGGTTGATCATTGGCTGTGGGGATTGGGGAGGGCAGTAAATGAAGGAGAGCTATGATCTTGTCCAATAAGTAGAACAAGATCACTGAAAGAGAGGAGGCCAAGGAATAGAGAGACCATGTATTAAAAGGGTCATCAATGTGGACACTGCAAACATTAGAAATGATGGCAATAGTAATGCTGAAGAAAGTGACAGTGAGGCAGGTGTAAAAATATTCAGAAAATGAGGAATAAGCCAGGGGTGGGCAGAAAATTAAAACAGAAGTGTCTCAGTTTTTAAGATGAAGCAGAGGAAGGTTAAGTCTCTTCTCACGAATACCTCACTACCAATGTTAGCAGGGAGATCTGAGTCCAGGTCAGGACTCCTAGCTTGCATGATCCACTACACTCAAGCTGTCTCCCCAATATCAGAACCACGCTTTCTGTTGGTCTTCAATTCCTTCTGGTCATGCTTTCTGGTTTCATATAAAGTGTCGCTTATTTTATTTGATTTTTTTCTATTTGTGGAGGAATTAGCCAAGTTACTATTATTCCAAAGTTAAAAACCTGGTATAAAGAAGGAACATCCCTGTGGGAAGGGATTGTTGATCATAAACTTACTTTATTGGTGCTATTATCTAAATTTGTAGACTGTGCAGGAAATGGGGTGCCTAACTGAAGGGTGCAGGGAACTTGACTGGCTTGCCAAGTTGGATAACCTGACTAGAACTTTGGAGGAATAACATTTTATCATCACACAAAGGACTGGCCTACTCGCCAAACCATGTTTCATAGGACTGTGTCATCCCAGCACTATTTCTGTTCTTGCCCCCTAGACCGGCGTCATGGGTTACCAGTGATCCTGAGGCAGGAGCATTTGGGGAACATGTTTTTAGAAATGATATTCAATATCATTGGGTATATCAATTCAACATTTTAAGAACTTACTTGATTTAAAAATGAGTCAAACCATTTGATTTCAATAAAGGATGGTGGTCAAGACCTGTGAAGTCTACTCTCCAGTGGAAACTTGTTTCACAAAGAGAGTTCTGTGATTCAGAGCACAGTCATGGTAAGGGAGATTACAAGAGCAGAGATCCACTATTGGACATCTTGTACAATTACATTCCCAGGATTGTAATAGATTGCCTAAAAATGACCTTTGGAAATGCTGGAGTGTCATTTCAGAGGCAGTAGGCGCAGCCTTTGCATGTGGTCTTCAGCAATTCATTAGAACATCTCAGCAATTCACCGATAGACATATTATAGAGATTGGTGGTGAACTCTAAAATGCTTTCCAATTCTTAGGTACTACTACTCTTTGGTTAACTAAATCCATTTAAGGAATCAGAGCACCTAAAAGTTTTATTTCATTGGCTTGCAATTTTGACATTTGTATTGCCCTGGGTTTCAGAATTTCTAAGACTTCCATTGCATACAGAAATAAATTTCACCACTGGTAACTTATTTTACTAAGGAACCTTTGCCTATTTCTCTTGAAAAAAAAGCAAAGATATTTCTTTTTGATTAATCACTCGAGATATTACACTAAAGCTCATAAAGAAATTCATACCTTCAAGGCTTCTATGTTTGGGGTTTTGCTTAGCTTTGTTTTCTGATTAAGCTGATTTGGAAGATATTCTTTTCACTCATGGACCATCATCTTCTTATCTCTGAGTACACCTGGGCTTTTCAACAGTTTCACTAATTATATGGGAGCCTAGTCTGACTCTTCATGTACCACAGGCATCTTTGATATTTTTTTCTCCTTGTAGGCCAAACACATGAACTTACACTTGACATTTATTAATACCCATATGCTTCCTCAATGACATATCAAATGTCTTACTTGCAGGCTTGTTTCATAACACTAACCCTTGATATTAATTATAAATTCTCAGTATTTATTCCTTTGGCATTCTCTGCCTACCACAACAGATGACCTAAAACCAGATTTGACAACTCTGTCATAGAAGGTGAAGAATAATCCTTTATGTCCCTGGAAAACCCCTCTCCATCTTTCTAATTAACTACAAGCACAGAAGCACACTAACCAGTCAAATGGGGTGTCTCTACAGAAGGGGCATTTTTTTAAAAAAAAATTATTATACCACCATGAGACATACAATTACAAAGGTGTTCATAATTGGTTCTTGGTAATACAGTATTCCAGCACCCATCCCTCCACCAGTGCCCCATTTCCACCACCAATGTACCCCACCCTCCCACCCACCCCCAGGCTGCCTCAATAGCAGATAGACCTATTTCCTCTCTTTCTCTCTCTGTTTCTCTCTCTCTGTCTCTGCATATCTCTCCCTCTTCTTTTTTACACATTGTGGCTAGCCCTGCAGATATTTAGAGTTTATCACTTAAGTCTCTTTGTGTATATTCAATGGTGAGTTTTAATCTGCCATTACCATTTCCCCACATTTAGTAAAACACTGGTATCTATTTATATCCCATTAATGAATGCAGTCATTCTATATCTGTCCTTTTCAGAAGGGGCATGTTTATATTGGGTGTGGGAAGGGGTTGACTGGGGACTTCCTTCACTCCTTCAGGTTGTACAACTTAACAGCATCAGAATTCACAGAAAGAGAAGTGACTGCCTTGGGGTGTCAGGTAGTGTCCTGACACTTTCACTGTTAAGTAGACCCATTTTATGACACTGCCATCTTTCCTTTTATTTCTGTGTCTTGAATTGTGATCTGAATGGATGACTTGAAGCACCATCAGATCTCTGCTTTAAGAACAACAATGTCATGGTCTAGGGAAACAATAATATAGGACGAGAGAGGATTGCCTTGAATGCAGCCAACCCAAATCTTTTCCCTGGTACTGACAGAGGGTTCCCAAGTATGAGCTATGAGCTATGAGCTCCCAACTATGAGCTATTCCTAGGCAGAGTCCCTGGATAATCACCCCCCAAAAAAAAATAATGCCATTTAGGTGAACAATTAGAAGATGTACTTTCAATAATAAAAGGATAAAATCCTGGTTCTGGAGAGATAGTATAATGGGTCAAGCAATTGCCTTGGATGCAGCTAACCTGGATGTGATCCAGCACTCCCTTGAATTCTGCAGAAGTGATCACTTGTATCACTGTCTTCCCGTTGTTCATCCATTTGCTCAAGTGGGAACCAATAACATCCCCATTCGCTGGAAATGAGATCCATTATTGTTACTGTTTTTGGCATATTGAATACACCACGGGTAGCTGGCTAGGCTCTGCCCTGGCTCTGGGTTCATCCCATGGGACCCAGTTTTTTCTATGTCAGACCATCAACCATTCAGGGACCCATGGGGCAGAGCCCTGGGTGTAGACAAGTCTGTCTCCTGTCTTCCACCTGCCCATGCAGCCGGGCACTGCAGCCACACCTACAACACCTCTAAGTGGCAGAAAAGAAGTGATCCCCGAGTTCAAAGTGAGGAGTAAGCTGTGAGCAAGACTGAGTGTGCCCCCAAAACAAACAAACAAACAAAATGATTAAAGCCTCCAAACTCCAGTACTTGACTCATGGCAAAACTAATGTCAAACTTCCACGATTGCTCTAAAAGGTGGTAGACATCCCTCCTCCCCACACAACCCAAACGAAGATTTTTCACCTATATCTTTCTTATCGAACCCACATTGACTGCATGCAAGGCAAAACCCTCCCCGCTGTGCTATTGCTCCAGCCCCCTTACCTTATATTCTTTTTGGAGGTTCATCAATAAATGCTGGATTTAGAGGTGACTACAAGAGTATGCTACCAACACAGCAGAGCCTGGCAAGCTACCCATGTCATATTTGATATGCCAAATACTAGTAACAATTGTAGACTTCATTCCCATGACCTGATGGAATGGTTTGAGGCTCTTTAAGTTCCTGGAGCAAGCCGATACCCTTGGGCTCTACTAGCATGAGACAGGACATATGGAGATGTTACTGGTGCCCGCTCGAGCAAATCGATGATGAACAGGAAGACAGTGATACAGTGATACAGTGATCTTTTCTATGCTGTCATGTGCTACACATGACAGGACAACTGGAGATGTTACTCTCACCTGCTCGAGCAAATCGATGAACAACAGGAAGACAAGTGATACAAGTGGCACAAGTCTTTTTCTATGGTAGAAAAATTCTGACCTCCTGCATTCTAGTAATGAGTATAGTCTTACATTTTAAATAACAACAGAAAAGGAGGCAGTAGTAGGGGAAAATGGAACCATATTATTCAATGCTCCAATTCCGATTTTAGGGGGAGCAATGCAATAATCTTTACAAATAGCAATGGCTCTGTAAAAGTGTCAGATGACTATGCTTTTCTAGTCTTTGTTAGTGACACAAAAGGAACATATGACTTTTGAGATACAGTGTAGACACATCTACAGCTGAAAGTGTGTGGACATTACACTTCTAGTGGGCTTAAAGCAGATGTCCAAGCATAAGCCCGTTTTTCGCTTTTCAGGCTGTCTTTCTTCTGATTTCCTTGTGATAGGAAATATGCCTTGAGGGCTGACACAGTCTTTAAGTAAATCAGAACAGTTAATGAAAGACATAGTTAGATAAACACCCCAAGGTGAGCTCAGGCTTAAACCACAACTAAAGTAGATGCAAAAAATCCCAATCATTCTTTTCTTCCTTACCAGCCCTCTCCCTCGCCTCTCGATCTTGGACCACATAAACAGATACACTTCTAACGGCAGCACTCTGAGCATCAGGGAACTTCTAGGACCCTCCTCAGATGGTTCTCATTGCTCCAGGGCAATGCAGGCCCCAGAACTCACTTCAAAGGCTTGAGGCCACATCTTCTCCTTGATGTATTTTTATACACTCATCAGACAGCTTCTGGAAGTACTTTTTCTGTTTCTCATCCAGCAATCCAACATGGTACAGGAATGTTGCATAGCCCTTTATGATCTAGGGAGAAAAAGAGACAAACAAATGCCACGAGGGAGACAGAGTTGGGGAAACTCATTTGCTTGGAGGAATCACCCTTTGTAATTGGTTACGTTTGTGTTGAAATTTGCAAAGCATGACAATCCACACATTCACACCACAACAAAAGTAAAGCAAAAAATATTTAATAATAATTTAAAAAATCTGTTATCAGCACAAGAAATACACACAGCCCTACAAACATACATACACACACAAACACACAAATCTTGTGTTCATAGCCAACCTAGACTGAAAGAATAAGCTGACACTTTAAAACATTTGGTACAAATTACAAGACTTGATTCTGGTAAAGTGAACTGGGCAAGAGTATTTTGCTTTATTCACTTCGATCTCAAAAGGTAAGAGGAAACTTTCATTTGGTCCAAAGGTATGTCATCTCCTTAAGAAGCAAAATGGAAAGGAAAATGAGATACTTACAGATTCAGGATCAGAATATGCATCTCCAATAGCAATTCCTTTCAGGTTGATCTTCATCTCCGATATGGGATTGAGGACGTGGATATAGTGAGCAATGGCTGGCACGTATTTCCCCTGCATAAGACTGAGAAGGGTAAAAGTCACATCTTAACCAGCTTAGTCAGATGCTACTGAATTATGTACCTGGCTAATTAAGGACTTAAAAATAAGAATGAACAGTGCTCCACAGGAGGCAGCCCACGTGGTCTTTAACTCACAGTGTAAATTTCACAATAGTAGAGGGCACTTTCCTCCTTATGCTGTCCCTTATAGTACCAAGGGACATGCAAGTCAGAGGTTGGATACAAAAAGGCAAATGAACATTCTGATTTCCTTACACAATGAAATATTATGGACCACTGAACATAATTCTGACACCCACAGAATTTCTCTTACCAGAAAGCTGTTTTAAAAAATAACAACTTGGGGCCGGAGCGATAGCCCAGTGGGTAGGGCGTATGCCCGCGTGGCCAGCTCATGCTGGCCAGGGTTCGATCCCGGCATCCCATATGGTCCCCCGAGCACTGCCAGGAGTAATTCCTGAGTGCAGAGTCAGGAGTAACTCCTGAGCATTGCCGGGTGTGTCCCAAAAAAAGAAAAAAATTAACAACTCAAGGGGCTGGAGAGATGGTACAGTGAGTAGGTGCTGGCCTTGCACATAGTAAACCCTGGTTGATCCCCTGGTATCCCATATAGTCCCTTGTGTACTGCTGGAAGTGAGTCAGGAGTAAGCTCTGGCAGCACCAGGTATGGCTTCCCCCCAAAAATAAATTAAAAAAAATTAAGTCCAAAATGAAGATTTACGTGTAATGACACAAAGTATGAAATCAATACATACTAAAGGAAGACAATAATAATACTTAGTGGCCTCTGAAATCACCATTTGAAATGATCCGTTTCATTATTTTATGGCACAATGTTTTATTTTTAAATTTCCTAATATCCATATCCTGATCTCCACAGCATGATAATAAATTAACTTCTTGACTATGCTGAAACTATTGGTTTATTTGCCTATAACATCTTCTCTTGCATGACTAATATTAACCTTTTATGTTCAGAGTAAAATCCCCAGTCCCTGAGCTTCTGTTCAATAAATGGGAGCTCTATTCTTCTAGCTGTCCAGGCCAAAAGTTTTGGTGCCATTCTTTATATTTCTTTCTCTTCCACTCCACAAATATCCATCAGCTATTCTTGTCCATGCTACCAATTCAATCAGAATTGGTCTGGAATTCAGCATCTTCTCACACACCTACTTCATTATCTTGCTCCAAGTCAACCGCCTTTCTTACATGAACCACTGCTACAGACTCCCATCTGGCAAGCTGTGATTTCTCGTACCCCTCCCTAGTCTGTATTTAAGGCAGTTGTCCCTTAAAAACATAAGCAACATCATTCCAGTCGTTGCAAAAAACAAAGCGCTTTTGTAAAGGAGCGAGTATTGCTAGGATATGGCCCCATACTCGTATCTGCTCCCTTCCCTCCTCTCATTTCTCTCCAGCCTCACTAGCACTACAATCTTGAGATCCAGCCATGCCTTCTACTCTGGATTTTGCATTTGTTGTTCCTACCAGCTGGTGTGCTCTTCTTGTAGATATCAAAAGGTAACTTCTTAATTTCTTTTTGAGTTTTTCCATGGCTTCCCTGTTTAAGATTTCAATAACCTTTCTTGACATTTCACATTCCCTTCCTTTCCCTCTTCAACCATCTCTCTCTCCAATATATATTTATATATATGTCTGAACTAGACTCATTTCCCACCCACTCTAGAATTTTAAAATATCCACAGACACAGGAGTATCTTCCTATCTTGTTTATAACACTCTCCATTATGTCTGATGCCCTTTATTTTTTGGTGCTCAATAAATGACTGTTAGTGAATGAATCTCAATGTATTTACATGCACTTGAAACACAGCAATGCTATTATTTTCATAGAAGAACAGCATGAGGTGGCTGTGGGTAAGTCTGCAGACCCTTCCTAACAGCTGCAAAGCTTTCACTGTGACACTTGAGTAATTCTTGACAGTTCTCATATAATCTGATATTGGGGATCAGAAAGGTTAAGTGGTAACACCAAAGTTAAACTATTGGTTTAGATTTACACTACATCCTAAACTCTTTCTAACTCATGATGGCCTTATGTTATTTATATAATTTACAAAATAAATAAATCAATAGTCACCTTAAATAATAATCACTTAAGGAAATACTGAATCTGAGAAATATATATATGTGTGTGTATATATATGTATATATATATATACATATATCCTTGAGCATATTTCAGCTTCCTTGTGGTCATATAATGATTATGTTTACAAGTCTGGAATCATTTATTTGCATATTTCTGCTGTATTTTCTTGTTAGGAGCAATAAGTGAACATTTATCAAGTAAAATTTCCATGAGATGATGAAAAAAGCAAATTTCCTTGAGTAATCATTTCACTGGTAAAGATTTATTATATCATCTTTGTTCCATGGTTTACTAGGCAATTCTCTGTCAAAGGCATTATTCTAGTTACTTGAAGAGACGCAGAAATGAACAAAGCACAAAGCTTGCTCCTGCAAAGCTCATAATTTCTTTTGAAAATATATTATAAAAATTTTGATTCAAATGTCATAGGACAAAATTTACCACTGCGTGGATTATTATTCCCACAACGTGTACATTTCCCAGCACATAGAATTTAAAATATTTCTGATAAATGAATGACTTAGGTGGCTTTATTTCTAAACCTTTTTTCTCCATTAGAAAATTGTCCAAATAAAGAGTGTATCCGGCAGTGATATTGTGATTGAAGTTTCGCCTTATACTATCTGGCTATAAAACACCACTTTCACTCTTTCTAAGACATATGTATTTTAAACTGCCATGTAGGTAGTGATGATGAGTTTGATCAAAACTTCCACATTTTGGGTAGAGTTATGAACATTTATTTTCAGAGATGTAGTATGCAGCATATACAATTTTGAAATTAAAAAATGAAACTAAGGTTATACAAATAAGGCTTATATTAAATAATAATAATTATTATTATAAGACTTATATTAAATAATAATAATTTAATATAAGGCTTATATTAATAATAATAATAACTTGCTCTCCCTGTGCCCAGCCGCTCACAAGGAGCCCAGGAGAGATGGCGAGTTCTAGCCCTGGCCCGCCAGCCCAGCAGAGCCTTGCAACAAGCCAGACGACCCCCCACTCCATGAGGGCCTCCATTTTCCACATCCGGACTTCTCTCTTGTCAGAACTCCACCCAGCAGACCAGCCTATCACAGTCCGGCTCATCGAAATCCACCCTGTTGCAGTCTCTTTTAATCCGGCCCAGGTATGCTTGCGGCTGTGCTGTTCATCATTAAATGCTGGACTTAGAGATGACTGCAAGAGTATGCTACCTGCACGGCAGAGCCTGGCAAGCTACCCGTGTTGTATTTGATATGCCAAATACCAGTAACAATTATAGACCTCATTCCGGAATGGATTGTGGCTCTTTATGTTCCTGGAGCAAGCAGATGCCCTCGGGCTCTACTAGCATGAGACAGGACATATGGAGATGTTACTGGGGCCCGCTCGAGCAAATCGATGAACAACGGGAAGACGGTGTGATACGGTGATTAAATAATAAACAACAGATAGAGGAAAGAAACAATAGAGGAATGCTTTCAGCAAGAAAGTTATAAATTTGATGCATCTCCCTGAGAATTAGTGATGAAGAACATTTTTTATATGCCTTTTGGCCATTTGAATTTCTTCTTTGAGGAAGTTTGTTCATTTCTTTCCACCATTTTTTGATGGGGTTGGCTGTATTTTTCTTGTAAAGTTCTACCAATGCTTTATATATCTTGGATATTAACCTCTTATCAGATGAGAGTATTGGGTAAATATTCTTTCCCAATCCATGGACTATCTTAGTATCTTGATCACCATTTCTTTTGAGGTGCAGACGCGTCTTAGTTTCACATAGTCCCATTTGTTTATCTTTGCTTCCACCTGCTTAGTCAGTGGCATTTCATCTTTTTAAAAAGTTTTTATTATATCACCAAGAGTTACATTAACAAAGCTTTTTATGATTGGGTTTCAGTTATACAATGTTGCATCATCCATCCCTCCACCAGTGCACATTTCCCACCACCAATCCAATGTCCCGTTTCCTTCTTCCTCCCTCTACCTGCCTCTATGGCAGGCACTTCTCTCTCTCTCTCTCTCTCTCTCTCTCTCTCTCTCTCTCCCCACAATATCTATTGTGGGGAGGTATTTCAGCCTCCTACAGTTGAGGCTTGCAATGCAAACGCTAAGCGGATATCATGCACGTCCCTTTTCTACATTAAGTACTCATTTCTAGCTCAGCATTACCATTTCTATTGTTGGTAGACTGATCCATTTCCTATACTTGGGTTAATTTCCAACCCTTGACATGCCATCCTGTGTTCTATTTGCCTAGCTTTGGGTATTAGTTTTATAATAATTTTTTATAGATCCCACAAGTGAATAAAGTTATTTTATATCTGTCCTTTTTCTTTCTGGCTAATTTCACTCAGCATGATGATCTCCATGTCTGTGGCATTTCATCTTTGAAGATGACTTTAGCTTCGACATCATGGAGAATTTTGCCTATGTTTTTCGTCGATGTACCTTTAGGGATTCAGGTCTAATATTGAGATCTTTAATATATTTTTCTCTGACTTTTGTGCATGGCATTAGACAGAGGTCTGAGTTCATTTTACAAGTAGCTTCCCAGTTTCCCCAGCATCACTTGTTGAAGAGTATTTCCTTGTTCCACTTAATAGTTTTTGCCACTTTATCAAAGATAGATGAACATATATTTCAGGATGTATATCAGGATATTCAATTCTATTCCATAGGTACACAGGTCTGTTTGTATTCCAATTCCATGCTGTTTAATTACTCTGAAGTACAGTTTGAAGTTGGGAAAGCTGGTGCCTCCCATCTTCTTTTCCCCAAAGATTGCCTTAGCTTTTTGTGGGGGCTTGTTTCCCACAAAAACACAAAATATATTTTATTGTTCCATATAAAATCAGGAGTGCTTGATCAATTTATTTGAAAAGTGTCAAGGGTATCCTTATAGGGACTACACTGAATCTGTATAATGCTTTAGAGAGTACTGCCATTTTGACAATGTTGATTCTCCCAATCCAGGAGCAGGGAATGTATCTCCATTTCCTCATGTCCTCTTATTTATTAAAGCAGCATTTTGTAGTTTTCTTTATACTGGTCCTTTACATTCTTACTTTTGCTTATTCCTTGACCATCATACTAGGTACTTGGTTTTTTGAAGGCACAACTGTGTACAGGATTATTTATTTAGCATCACTTTCTTCTCTTTTGATATTTGTATATAGGAAAGTCAAAGGCTTTTGGGTATTGATCTCATGTCACAGAGACTGGCACACATCCAAAAGTACAAGAACAACCAGTGCTGGCGTAGATGAGGGGAGAAAGGAAATCTCATTCATTCTTAGTGGGAATAGTGACCGGTTCACCTTTTTGAAAACATATGGATGTTCCTCCAAATACCAGAAATTGAGCTCTCATTTTACCCAACAATACCACTCTTGGGAATACACCCTGGGGCCCCCAAAACACAGCTGAAACACCATCTGCCCTTCTATGTTCATTGCAGCACTATTCACAATAGCAAGAATCTAGAAACAACCTGGGTGCCCAAGAACAGACAAATGATAAAGAAACTATGGTAAATATACACAATGGAATACTAGTCAGCTGTATTTCCTAAAGTAGCTGTTAGGAACAATGAAGTCATGAAATTTGCCTATAAATGGATGGGCATGGGGAGTATCATCCTGAGTGAAATTAGAAGGAAAAAGACAGATACAGAAGGACTGCATTCATTGGTGGGATTAAAAAATATGAGACTAATATCCAAGTCCATACAAAACAGAGGCCAGGAGAACTTGGCAGTGGTTGGAATCTAACATAGTGCGTGGGGAGAGAGGTTATGTAAGACAGAGAAGGGACAAATTTGCCAATAATAGTTGGAAATGGTAACGCCGGACTAGAACTGAGCACTGAAAGTAGGTAAAGGGATATACATGATAACCTCTGAATGTTTATATTGTAAGTCACAATGTGCAAAAGGAGGGAGAGAGAGAGAGAGAGAGAGAGAGAGAGAGAGAGAGAGAGAAAGACAAAGAGAGAGAGAGAAGAAACATATCGGCCATAGAAGCAGGATGGGTGGGGGGGAAAACTGGGGACATCGGTGGTGGGAAATGTGCACTGGTGGAGGGATGGGTGCTGAAACACTATACAACTGAAACCAAATCATGAACAGATTTGTAATGGTCTATCTCCTGGTGGTATAATAAAATTAAAAAAATTTAAATAAAAAAAAGAAAGTTATAACTTTATAATGGAAAAGAAGAAATTCTGTCTTAGTTAAAAGATTACTTGTGAATGGAAGACAGAAACATTATATAACAGAATGCGAATGTAAAGAATGAATATAAATATTTGTGGGAAAGGAATTTTAGGGAAAGAACCTCTCTATGAGATCTATCTAGATAAAATCTAAAAATTTAAGAGGATTTTAAAATTAATATTTAATGTAAAGCTTATCCTACAAACTACATTTTTATTTCTTTCCTTGGCTAGAAGAATAAAAAGTATTCTAATTTTCTGTTATCTTTTATGTCAAATTATTCTGCCTAGAAAGGAAGATATATGACAGACAATATAACTGATTATAAACTCTGGGTAGGAGTGTACAAATGAAGAGCATCAGATTGGGGGACAGTATGTACTGGGGGTGACTCAGGGGACTGTGAGCACTTTGATAGAGATAAAGTGAGCTAGTTGTAGACATATAGATCATAAACACCACTGCAAACATATAACCTCAGCTATAAAAAAATAAATAGAATCAAGGTCCCTGTTTCTAGAAGTAAACCTATTCTTAATTTTAAAAGATTAAAACACCTGCATTTCTTTGGGGTTCCTTGCTGTTTTTGTTTTTGTGGCTACACACCACAATGCTCAGGGCTTACTCCTTTACTCTGGACTCTGCTCAGGGTCACTCCTCTCTGGGACTTAAGAGCACATAGAGAGCTTGGAACTAAGCCCACGTCAGCTGCATGCAAGGCTCTATCCAATATAATATTGCTCTGGCCCCGTATCCGCATTTCTTTCCTTAATTTTCAAAGAGCAAGACATTCACATTTCTTTGGTATCTTTCTCCTTTGTGACTATCGTGTGGTTATGGGATACATCCAGGAAGGAAATTAAGAACAAAAACGCACTTAATTTCTGAGCATCTATTATAAGCCAGGTTATTTCCTATATTTTAAGTTGAGCCAATTTAAGGTTAACATGATCACCCCACATCTTAATGATGAAAACACAATTCTATGCTTTGCAGTCACACGCTTTGCAGGAATTCTATCCAGGCTTGGTTGTTTCCATCCCTCCTAATTCTTAAATCAAATCATGTTTCAGTCAATTGTCCTGGAACAGATTATGGGTCCCTGGTTTCTATGACTGGGACCCAACTGTGGGTTTATTCACTCAATCTGGCTAAACAGGCCATTCATGGAAAACTACCATGAGTGTGCAGCAGTTTAATTATGTTCTATATGTAATTCTTCAGTGTTCCTCAGTGTTCGACCCACATCTGCTAACTGAACAATGGTGATGTGCACCTCATTTTTTGGCTTCCTAATGACTCTTACACTTTCCTGCCCTATGTCAGTGTGACAAATCCTTCACTGCCGCTCTCATTAATCATTCCATTGGTTGACTGACTCAGGCTGCCACACAGTAGGCAATTATAAGATTATTTTATGGAAAACAACCCTGAAACCTTATCATGAAATTTCAATTATTTTTTGCTCTCCTAGTTAAAACAAGGTACTCCCCCCTTGCAAGATCAGACTTGTTTATTCTTCCTGAATCATTTATTTTTCAATTTAACAATTCTCCAACTACCATCAGCATTTTTAAAAGACGGTTGGACCCCTCACCCCCAAAAAAAAAAGCGTGTTTTATTTCATCTAGCTCTCCCGTTTCTGGATATGTTTTAAATGGAAAAGAACCTATATTTGCAGAGGATAAATTAAGGCTGGTTTACGGGTAGATTAAACATAGACCATGGGTCCCCTTCAGATTTATAATAGTGGTCCTGTAATTGTATGAACTCTTTCTTGTTCCTTTTGTTCCGAGTTCTGCCCTGAGCAATGAAAAGAACAACAATAAACAACTATCAGTCCTGTGGTTTCTCTGATCTCTCACTGGTGTTCACCAATGTGGGCAGCAGCTGGCCAAGGAAACACTTGAAGTTTGTGAATTTACAGTCACCTTCCATGGGATCAGATTCTGGCCTCATGATGGCTCTGAGCAGCATCAAAGCCATCATAAATGGAAAGAAGAGTGCCAGAAATGATCTGAACACATATTTTCTTTCGAATTCAGCAGACGCAGCCAAAGAAACCTATTTATCTAACACAATCATTCCAAGGAGGCTCACATTGGGATTTTTGTCTGTCCTTTAAGCTTCATTTCCAGCACTGCTTTTGCCGGTTGATTTTTTTTTCCCTCTGTGACCCCATTTTGAGTTGGCCTCTGACAAAGACCGGGGACATAAAAGTATGTTTGTATATGCTTGCCTTCGTTGAAGCTTAAAGAAGCAGTAAACCTCCCAGTTTTCCTCCTACATCAGAAGGCACTCTGCATTCGGTTCTCAATCTTTTATTTTCCCCAGGAGAGAAAAAGGTCTCAACATCACAGCTGAATAGTGGTTTTGAATCTTTGTCTGCAATCTTTCTGAGTTCTGAAATGATGTTTGGAACAGCCTAATGGAAATCATGTTAGGAGCATATTGTACTTGTAAAAATAGTCTAGAGAGAATGTAATGCTTTGTTAATTATCCAGATGTGTAAAAGCACAATGAAACTGAACTTAAAGAAACTTGTGATTGTGTATTCCATCTGAACCTCTCCCTTCTTGCTTGTTTCCAACAACACTCAGAGCAGACTTACTGTACCCCAGCCACCCAGTTACTTTAAGGGAGGGAAAAAGGATTTCATATCTGAATATCAAACTTCAATCAGCTTCTCTGGAGGAAAAAAATTGTGTCAGAGAATAATACTATAATGAAAACAATCTCTTCTTACAAAATTTCACATATGGTAGCAGTTACTATTGTTTAAGCTTACTCTCGGTCATCTACATTTCTTACTAATGTTTAGTTCAAAAAATAGTAGAACATAAGCAGTGAAGTTGATTCGCCCTCCTGCCTCAAGGTATGCATTTCAAGGTAAAATGTCCAAAATCTTTATCAGTGGTGGTGGATGATGGTTTTTGAGATGAGACATACCTCAACCTGGCCACCAGTGCCACACTGGTGGCACACCAATGCACAAGGCCTAGTTTCTCACCTTTGCCTGCTAAGTGGAGAAAGGGACTGGTCAGTCTCCACAGTGGTCCATGTTGTACCATCAGGAAGGTCAAGGTTATTGTCATCTCTTTTTCTTGCTCAGCCCCCACTTCCCCTAGCAGTCCTCTGACCACTGGGTAGGTGCCCAGAATATGTGCTCTCACGGAAGGGTCACACCTGCACTGTGTCCCTAAGCTCCGTCCCCAAGTAAAAACATGGGGATAATCCAGGGAATAAAGAGATATATGTCCTGATGAAAACTTTATATACACCTTGAAAACCACAGAAAGTGGTGAAAAGTCTAAGTTTAATTGAGTAATACAACACAACAGCCAAGAGGCCAGGATTAAGCTCCAATGACCTTGACTTCATCTAGCCTTGGGGGGAGAAGCTTACTTCACTCAACACCATTATTTTTTCCAAGGAGTGGCCTTAAAATGGCCAGTTAGGAAAATTAATGAACGAGAAAAGCTTGAACTTCAATGTTGTGGTAATCTCTACAACTTCCTAGACATTTCTAGACCATGCGTCATCTAATTTCAAGACCACAGGGCTGCAATTAAAAAAATATGGCTTCTAACAAGAATATGACTTTATCTAAACATCTATTCCTCTTGAATATCAGCTTGAAAAGAAACTTGCCAAATCTACAGAAATAGACATACAAGAAAAACATTTTGATCTATATCCAACTTTCAGTCACATAAATTTAAGCAAAGGTATGTGCTGCCTTCCAAGTGATATATTATTTAATATTAAGATGATGCTTTCAAAAAAAATCCCTTCATGACAACCGGGGTTGAAAAGAGATGTATGGCACTCCACTGTCTCTCTCCTAAACTTGATGCCAATTTTGGAGAAACCCAGTTGGAAGCCAGGTGACTCAACCAGATAGATGAATAAACCCTTCTGTTGAAAAGACTACAGTTAATTTGACTTTTAAAGAGAGATTAAACAAACTAAACCACAATCTACAAACTAAGTTCTTTGTTCCCTCACTGGAGATAGAATTCTCAGAAGGTGGCAGCTGCAAAAAGATTTAACTAAGCACTTCCT
Organism: Cryptotis parvus; assembly: GCA_021461705.1. NCBI lineage: Eukaryota > Metazoa > Chordata > Mammalia > Eulipotyphla > Soricidae > Cryptotis > Cryptotis parvus. Next base: position 140,031 of record JAJIBD010022189.1, read on the forward strand.
GTCCCCACTTTAGACATCTCACCTCATCAGCTACCATTTGTGTCCTCATAGTGCTTGGCTCCCCTCAGATAAAACTTGTAAAAGCTTCTCATTTACTCACATCCTTTACCATGCAGCTCAAGAGTCAGTAAATTTTAGATTGTATGACTGAAATCTGCTATTCAAAAGTCTAGGCCTAATTTGCAAACATTTTCATATGTCCCTGTTCAGTTCTTCAGGTTTCAGCACAAACCTTGATTTTTCTCATTTAAAACCCACAAAATAGTTGCAAAGTCCTGTTCAATTCTTCCAGTTTCAGCACAAACCTTTATTTTTCTCACTTTAAACCCACAAAATAGTTGCAAATTCACTTTCAATTCGAAAAGAAAATATTGGGAAGTGCTAATCAACATAACTAAAAGTGGACATTTGTCATGTGCTCAAGAGTTAACTAAACCTGAATGTTATCTAGTAAAATTCAGCAAGTCACCAACTTTGAGGAATAATTGTATTTCAATGGCTTGAAGCCTTTATATCATTTGAAACTTCCAGTTATTCCGTAAAAATTCTATGAAGCTGTAGAATTTCTTCTCTGTTTGTATAAGGTTGATGATCCTTTGAGACTCCATGCAAAACAGTCAAGGGCAGTGTAGACTTCCTTCTATGGAAACAGGAGTGTTGTGTGGGAAGAGGTGGGTCAGGGAGATGGTGCAGTTTCAACGGAGAGCGCCCACGCTTCAGACAGTATCTCCACAAGCAGTGTTAAACGCTTTATAAATTCCTTGACTTTGAGTCTTTGGACTCTGGAGTCCAGCTACTTAGATTCCAACCTTGGCTGGTTAAACCTTGATCAGGCATGCCTAACTCTCTAAACCTCAGTCATTTCACTGGAAAATGGGGAAAAGGGGCCAGAGAGAGTACAGGAGGCAGGGCACTTGCCTTGCACATAGCTGACTTGGATTTGATCCCTTGCACCCCAGATGGTCTCCTGAGCCCACCAGGAGTGATTCCTGAGTTCAGAGCCAAGAGTACCCCTGAGCACTGGGTGAATGCAAAGACAAAAATAGATAAAAATGGGATGATACTAGCAGGGCCGGCTTCATCAGGTTAAATAAACTTATAGGCTATATTGATAAAAAAGTGTTCAGTGCCGTGTATATCTTATTACTCATTCTCAATAATCTCAAATAAGATCTATAAAGCACAAGGGGAAGCCAAATACTTCCCAGGCTCTCCTAGTTACCAAATTTGGTGACCACAGGTCTGGTTAACCAGTTTAACCGTGGGGACCTACATAACTACCACAGTGGTTCTCCTGTCCTTCCTGTTATTCACTTCTATGTCAGCAATTGACTTTTCCTACTACAAATATATTTCTATGGTTTAGGCTATGCTCTCATTCAAATATAAGTATGTTGGAAATAAGAATAATTTATAAGATTTTTCCTAATACAGAGTGTATTGACAAGAAGAGTGGGAGAGAGAAAGAAAACTATTGCAAAGGAGGTGGAAGGAACATAGAGGAATAGGAGCTGAGATAGACATGAGAGGTGGGGACTGAATGGCCTTGAAAATAACAGAGAAGGAAGAAGTGGCTGAGGAGTAGGAGAGAAGGACTAGGAAAGAAGCTGGAGAGAAATATCACTGACATTTTATTGGTTTCTTTTGTTTTTGTTTGGTTCGGGATCACACCCAGAGCTGCTCAGGGCTTACTCCTAGCTCTATGTTCAGGAACCATTACTGATAGTGCTCAGGGAACCATACTCTGTGCAGAGGTTGGGACTGAGGTCAGCTATGTGCTAGGCAAATGCCTTATCCCTGTACTATCTCTTCAGTCCTTATAGATATTTTCATTTTATCAGCAACAGCTTGTTCCAAGCTACTTTGGGACATTCAGGGAACACTGTGCTCAGGATTGTAGGAAACAAAACAAGCATGCCCTCACCTACTGGGAGCCCACCATGGCTGAAACCCAATATGGTCACAATGACTTCAGTAAAGGTTGACTGTGATTACTCATAGCGAGGAAGATAAAGCATGCTATGAAACTATTTTAATATTTATTTTTATTTGGGGGTTTGTTTTTTTGCTTGATTGTATTTGAACTGTGTACATCAGTGCTCAGAGGCTACACCTAGTTCTTTGCTCAAAGATCACTCTGGTGATGCTCAGGGAACCTTATATGGTCCCAGGCATTGAACTGGGGCCAGCTGCATGAAGGTAAATGTCTAAATCTACTTACCATCTCACTCAAGGCCTTGAAACTCACTAATTTTCATTTTTTTATTCTACTCTTTGGGTCACACCCAGCAGTGCTCAGGGGCTATTTCTGGCATGATACTCAGGATCACGCCTGGAGTGCTGTGGGGGAACCATGTGGTGCTGGGGATCAAACCTGGACCTCCTCCTGCAAAGCCGGTGCTCTAGCCCGTTGGGCTGTATCTCTGGCCCTCTTGCTAATTTCTAAATAACTTTAAAGCTGTGCCTTTATTTGCAGAACCACTTCTTTGGTGAGTCAGCATCTTCCAGAAGCCCAGTGCTCACCACTGATTCAGTTTTTAGGGCCCAATTCAACCTGTTCTTGGGTGCTGAGTATTTCCCTAGCGTCTTTGAGTCACGTGTTCTAATGGCCCATACCTGACAGTCCATGTTTCTTGCTCACCCCCTGCCCTCCAGGGGAGACTGTTTTCGCTTTAGCTCCTAGATGTGCCCACGAACATCGAGGGAACCCCAAGTGTGTCTGGACCTCACCAACAAGAGCAATCTCGCTAATAGTTACTGGCTCAGAAAGAATAACACTTATACAGAAAGTTAATTATGTGAATTCATCACAGCTTGTTCCTTCTTTTGAAGTCCATTTTTTTTTTCATGCCTCGAGGAGGAGGGTGATTTACAGACATTTGTCTCTCTTTAGAGAAAATGAATTCCAGTTGGCGTGCTGGGCAGGAAGGCGAACAGGGGATGGCAACAAGGGCTTGCCCTTGCCTGTGAAACTCCAGGCCTCAGCTGGTAACTTTGTCCTGGTCTCCGCACAGCACCAGGGGCCCTAAGGGGGCCAGACACATTTTGCTTCTGTTCATGGGAAAAATGAAAACCTCCACAATGGTTGATGTTGACATCTCTGTTCTACCTTCATCTTTTAGGCAAAGCAAACTAATTTCAGAGGTGATTTCAAAATAAGAAGAGAGATAAAAGAAGGGGATTCAAACAAACATAGCCCTGCCATGCCACCCCTAAATGATTTTTTTTTCAAACATTTTGACCCCTGGCTGCGCACCATATACTCAAGACCCCCTAAGACACGCTCCCACATCCCATTTTCAGTATGAGCTGGAGGCATAGGCATCCCACCCAGGGATTCATGATCCAGCCATATTGCAAGGATTATCTAATTAAATATTCAAAGCAACTCTGTGCAGTAAGAACTGTCATTCTGGCTACTTGAAAAACTTAGCGCACACCTAGGAAGGTTATTAACAAAGTACAGGCCATTTGCATGAAAAAAATGAAAAAAAATAAAAAGCTTTCTGAACTTACACATTCTTTTTCAAAGATGACTCAAACCAACTGAAAAACTGTTATTTATTTGTCCTCCCTTGGCATGTGAAGACAGTGAAAAGAGATTGCCCCTTTCCTTAAAAAAAATGCTTACAACTATTGTTTGCTGATGGAGAGGATGACAGCTGGAACTATGTCTCACTGCACTGGTATATACAAATGTCAGTATTTTCCTTTGGGGGAGTGGGTGTGGGAAGTGTTCGTTTCTGTGTCTCGAGGGTTTTATCCTCCAGTAATTGGGGGATCACGTGGTCCCTGAAACAAACCTGGCCCCCTAAATCAGGCCTCTAAAATAAAAGTGATTTTTTCAACCTCCAGTCTGTCTACTAGTCCACAGAAATTCCTTCCAGTGAGCCGAAAAGATGTTGGAATAAACACATGGTATGTGTGTTGCATGAAGGCAAGGGTCCTGTGGTGATGTGAAAAAGAAACAGTGTGGATGCACTATGTTATGTTGCCAGTTTGGAGAGATAATTCTCCTGATGTCCGCACTTAGAGGTGTGAGAAGGGTGAAAACCAGCAACCTCAGGCAATAACTGGTATCCAAACTATCCTCGGATAGAAATCTAAGAACTGACCTCTCTGATTGTAAAATGAAAAGCACAGACCCAGATAGGTTCACAAACCCTGTTCAGAAACATGGAAAAGTTCTAGATTAAGCATCAATCAGCAGATGCTTATTCTAGAACTCTCTTCATTTCTCCCTCTGGCCTGCAAGTGGAAAACAAACTAGATAGAATGGACTAGTCAGAAAACACAGCATTCTAATGTTAATGAGGCAGCAGGCATTGTTCTTATAGAATTCTTCCCTGGAAGGAAAGATATTTCCTCCAGATTATAGAGATCCTATGGAGTTCCAGTAATCACACCTCTACCCAAGCCCTGCCTATCCTCCTTCATCCTTGGCTTTATCCCTTTTATAGCACAGGCTTCCTTAATATATTCATCTTCACAAGATATCGCTTATCTTCACTTGTCTTCCGGTTGATCATCGATTTGCTGGAGCGGGCACCAGTAACATCTCTATACGTCCTGTCACATGCTAGTGTAGCCCAAGGGCATCTGCTCACTCCAGGAATATGAAGAGGCTCAAACCATACCATCAGGTCATGGGAATGAGGTCTATAATTGTTACTGGTATTTGTCATTTCAATTACGACACGGGTAGCTTGCCAGGCTCTGCTGTGCAGGTGGGATACTCTCGTAGTCACCTCTAATCTCACGCATTTATTGATGAACTACATGGCTGCTTTGCAGCTGCACGAGCAGGGATTGTGATCAGCTCTTCTGCTAGGTGGAGCTCTGATGAGTGGGGAGTCTGGATGTGGAAAATTGTGGCCCTCATGGTGTGGGGGTTCCTCTGGCTTCTTTCAAGGTTCTTCTGGGGTGGCAGACCAGGGCTAGAACCTGCCTTCCTCCCCCAGGTGCCTCATGATCAGCTGGGCACAGGGATAGCTGGGAGCAACCCTGCCCCATGTATATGAGTTTCTCACAACAAGACATATAGAAAGAAAATTCTCCCTTCCTATATATATTCAGGAGTCACTAAACTAACTGAAAACAGGCAAACTAGATTATTCATCTAGAATGTGGAAGTTTAGCTCCAAATTTAACATTGTGGTTCACAGCATGGCCACGTCATTTGCAAAACAAAGAATTACACCCTGAGCCACTCACTCTTCTATTGGCGAGGGTGACTGACTCCATGGTCCTGACCCAAATGAAGGGTGTGTTATTTCCTGCCCTTTCTCCAACCTGCCTCAAGATAAGTAAAAAGAACTTTCAGGGAGAGGTCCTAGATAATCCTGACTAATCCTCAAAGAAATGGTTTAAAAAAATGCTTGGGTGTAAACAGTTCAAGTAGTCAGAATACCTTGGTTTGTTTTGTTTTGCTTTGCTTTTTTGGGTCACACCTGGCAATGCTCAGGAATTACACCTGGAGGCGCTTGGGGGATCACGTGAGATGCTGGGGGATCGAACCTGGGTCAACTGCATGCAAGGCCAGTGCCCTACCGCTGTGCTGTCACTCCAACCCCCTAGAATATCTTTTCCAAACCTCTGAGAAAGAAAAGGAAGTAGGGAACTCTGTGGAACCAGAACTCTGCATGAGCATCTTGCAATTGTATGTCTAAAATGGTGTAATAAAATTTGGGGGGGAAAAAAGAAAGAAAGAAAGAAAGAAAGAAAAGAAAGAAAGAAAGAAAAGAAAGAAAGAAAGAAAGAAAGAAAGAAAGAAAGAAAGAAAGAAAGAAAGAAAGAAAGAAAGAAAGAAAGAAAGAAAGGAGGGAGGGAGGGAGGGGAGGGAGGGAGGGGAGGGAGGGAGGGAGGGAGGGAGGGAGGGAGGGAGGGAGGGAAGGAAGGAAAGGAAGGAAGGAAGGAAGGAAAGAAAGAAGAAAGAAAGAAAGAAAGAAAGAAAGAAAGAAAGAAAGAAAGAAAGAAAGAAAGAAAGAAAGAAAGAAAGAAAGAAAGAAAGAAAGAAAGAAAGAAAGAAAGAAAGAAAGAAAGAAAGAAAGAAAGAAAGAAGAAGTAGGAACTAAAGAAGGAAGTTTCTAATTCCATTAACTTGTATTTCTACTGAAACCTTGGGATGATATTTGCTTTCTTTCCTCTTAAAGTATACATATCTGGTCTGCTCCTGCCCAGAACTTTCTGCCTTGCCTTTGGGATCATCACTCAGATTTCTCCCTGCACTCGTCTCCTATTCTCAGGGCTGGTGATTCAGAAGGTGAATGCCCCACCCAACCACCCCTCATCCCCTGTGTTCCCTTCTATCCCAGGGCATTGGGATAGGTGAACCATTCTGGCCAAGTTGTACATTCCATACTGCCTCATCCCATATATCCATTTCAGAAAAGTCTTGGGATATGAACAGATCCTATGAAATTGAGGAAATATGGGTAGAATTACTGAAAAGAACAATATGAGCTGGTTCGTGATACCTGGAGCCCTGGGATGGGATGAAGGGAAAGGACAGAGGAAATAGGAACATGCCTGACAGTAAACCAGTGAGGTCCAAAGCCCGGTGAACGGATCGAGAAAGAATGAAAGACAAAAACGTTTGAACACCCAGATTCAGCGACACCTCATGCCAACCACCTATTTTCTGTAACCTGCTCTGACTAGGATTTTGTCATTTGCAAAGGAGTCTTGCTTAACACAACCCTCTCAATCTGCTGCATTCCAGTTTAATTCTCACCACCTGTTCGCTGCCTGCTGAGTATCAGAGACCTGTACATAGAGAGATATCTATTCCCCCTTAGACTGTTGGTCTTTAAAGTTGCCACTCTAAATACACATTTCACTCTGCGTTTAAATTACTGTGAGGCTTTTTAAATTTAAGATCCATTTCCCACCTTATTCATTGCCTAATGTCTAACTGTTAGTTGGTTAATGACTTAGGGTAGCAGATATGTGAGTTGAACTGAATTAACTGAATTTGGTTACAAATATATTTCAGTGGGCCCAAGTGTCCTTCAATGGTCTCCCACTACCTAGTGGAAAGTGATCAGCCAGCCTCTTCCATCTCAGCACCTCCCAAGGCATCTCTGTGCTTTTTCTTGCACACAGTAAGCCTATTTCCACCTGGGAGTCTTTGCATTTGTTGGTTTTTTTTTTCTTTCTTTCAGGAAAACTTTTCTCCTGGGAAAAGTTACTGAAGCAGAGACCACTCATTGACCATCAGGGCTCTAATCGACTGTCTGTGAAGAGAATCTTTTCTCAGAGTCTCACCCGAACCACCCAAAGCAGCACCACCATCCACCCAGTCCCCAGTGAGCTGAATCTTTTTTATGGCACCTATCACTGACTGAAAAGAATAAACAGGCATACTTTTATTACTTCATTTACCAGTGCCTTTTATTCTATGAAATCAAGAAAGTTATCTTGTTTGTCCCTAGCAGTAACTGATCCCTTTGGATTTTCATGTTCTCCAAATAATGAATGGCCAGTAATGCACCCATCTTAAAATAACATTAATATAAAAAGGATGATGAAGAGCAAACTCTAAAATTGTAACCAACATAGGCAAGTGACCATAACTATATATTGATTGAAGCTTGGAGAAAATAACTCATGTTTTTAACATTGTGCTTTGACTTGAATAAGCAAGCAGATGCCATTGGGCTACATTGGCACATAATAGGGTCAAATGGAAATGTTACTGGCACCCGCCGAGCAAATTGATGAATAACAGGGTGTCAAGTGATCAAGTATGTAGAAAGATAGACTCTAAGGAAAAAACAGCAGGAATCTTTTAAAAAAAATTGAACTTGCATATTCAATATTTAACTAGCATATGTCCCTTGGATAATGAAGAAGTCTACATACATTATAGGATTGTGCAAAAGAGTAACTACAGTGATGAACACTGGGAACTTTGGTCCTTATTGTGGGAAGAGACACATACATATGGGATACTCTTTAGTGTGAAGTCATTTTGTTTCCTAGTTCTACCCACAGATCAAGTCTAAAATAAATAGTATGCCAGCAGCAATGAACATAATTCGTGCTCACTTGGTAGTTTTAAAGTATCACTTCCTAATTAAAAGGAACCAAGTTTCCTTAGAAGGAGAAGCAAATTTTCAGGGCTAGGGCAGGGAAAGCATATGAAAATTCGGAGCATATATTTGTTCCTAAAAACAAGAAAATGCATAAAGAAATGTCAAAAGGCAAAGAACCCAGGTTGAAGGAGACCACACTGACCACATGGGGAACAATGAGACCAATCAAAACTAACAATGAGGACAATGCATTTTAGCATATTAAACAGGAATATAAGTCCATGTGTGTGAGGCAAACGTGATAACCACTACAGTACAGAAACTATCACTCGTGTGTACAGTGACATATTTAGGAGTAGGGTGACTCTTGGTAGTGTTCAGGAGCTATACCCAACTCTGTGCTCAGGAGTCATTCCTGGTTTTGCTCAGGAGCCCATGTGGTACCAGGGATCAAACAAGGGTCAGTGGACCTGTAATGAACCCATTTACTATCTTCTCAGTTCCCACAGTGGCATTTTAAAAGATGATAATATAGAAAAGGAGGAAAGGGACTTCACTAGAGAGAATTATCAGATGACAGCTACAAAAGTCAGGCAAAAAGTCATTTTACAACTCCCAAAGTTACAACTGTCTTAGAGAGGGAATCATCAACGGCGAAAAACTACTGGGTGACAATTTGGAGGCATAAAGGTCTCAGATGTTTTAACATTTTACAAGTGCCTTTAAAAATAATTGGGGGTAGGAAGCACACCTGGCAGTGCCTAGAGATTACTCCTGGCTCTGTGCTCAGGGACTTGTACATGGCGCTGGTAATTGAACCTGGTCAGTGGTACTATTTTTCCATCCCCTAACACAATATGCTTTTCAAATCGGGCAGACACCGCCTGACTAAGTGATACAATTTTCAGCATTGTTTCAGAATGGGACAAGAACATAGTCTATGCCTGTTCATGTGATACAGTAAAAAAGAGCATAACCTCGTGGATAGCTCCTGTCAAACTGTTTTCACTGCATCTAAGCACAGAGGGAAAATAATCTAATAAATTTAGAAAATGGGACAGCTTACAGGCTACTGGGCCTAGACTTCAAAATCATCCCAAATGACAACAACAAGAAGCAACTGCCTGAGACATTACAATCCATTTTGGTGTATGAATCTGGGGTTAAAAGACATGTGGTTAAAAAGAAAAAAGAAGGATAATTGGAGAATTCTGAACATAGATTAAATTGCTGTTAATGTCTGTGTTCTGAATGAATAAGTCACAAGTGCCATACTGTATTTCAGTACTGATGATCTTGGAAGAATGAAAGGATGACTTCAACTTACCTCTCCAGTGGCATAAAAGTCATTCTTTTGATATTCAGGAAACAACTGGAAAAAATTGAACTAAAAGCTCTATAAGAAAAAAAGAACAATAAAGAAATGGAATCAGAACAGCCTCATGCTATGTTGCCAAACCGAAGCATTTGAAAACGGGCTTCCCTGAAATAAGACACCATGTCTCATGTGCATAGCACCCTATATTCTGTGAAAGGGTAGAAAATACTTGTGGGCTAACTTTGTGACACTAAGTAGCTGAGACAAGTAGCTAATCAACACGCTGGGCAGGTTCCAAATCTCTAGGTTATCACTTGGATCCTTGAGCTATTGAGAGGACCCCAGAGCAAAGGGTTTCCAGCTTTGCCTATTACTGAGTAGTTGTGCAATGAGCCCATTAACCCGAGTTTGGGTGTAGGTAATGGGGACTTTTCGTTTGCTTACTTATCTTTCCCTGTAAGAACCCTGGACATTTCTAATGAGGCTTCCAGAATTTCAGTGGTTTAATAATCAAAGAGCAGAAAAAATATAAAATGACTTTGGTCCAACAGAAAACCTCAATGTGGCTCTAGATGTGAAAGTCTATGTACGGTGAGCTCTGAAAGCAAAGTCATATTTACTAAAGAAGGTGAACAGCCATTTCAGCAACTTGAGCCAAAGCAGATTTAAATAGTTTCAAAAACAAGAGAGAAAGAGAGAAAGAGAGAGAGAGAGAGAGAGAGAGAGAGAGAGAGAGAGAAATACTGGGATAGAGACAAAGAGAGAAATAAAATGTGCCTGCAATAGGGGCAGGCAGGGTTAGGGTAGTGGGAGCATGTTTGGGATATGGGTGGTGGGAATCTGGCACTGGTGGAGGGGATGGGTGCTGGAACACTGTATGGCAGAGACCCAATTGTGAACATCCTTGTAATTGTATATCTCACATGGTATAATAAAAATTTTAAAAAAATAGTTTCAAGAACGGATTTCATAATAAGTGAGAAAAGGGGACATTATTGAAAGATGCTTTATTTGACTGGAATCTTTCAAAGAGGAAGCAAAACTTTGTTAAGCTCAGGAACTCTGAAAGTTTGGACCCAATTACATGGCCTGAGAGGGTTTTGTCCTTGTTCCCTGCGAAGAGACTGAAAGCCATGAACATCATCCAGCGAAGAAAAAAGCAGGGTACCCTGCTAAACCAGGAGCAAGGGAAATCCCGAGGATTACCGACACAAGACTGCATCATGACAAGCACCACTATCCTACATCTAACTAAATTTTTAAAGGTCCCATAAAAACCCATCTTTAAACACTGTTGCAGAGTTTCAGTGTATTTCAATGGATTATTTAGAGCAACGAAAACCTTTGTAGCACTAAATATGGGAAGCTGCTATTATGTACTTTCTATGTTTGTGCTGGCAGTAAGCTTCTTTAGAGCAGAGATAAAAATAAGAGTTTATTCTCTACCCTTTCGTCTCCAACCTTCAGCCTAAAAATCATTTTTTCTTTCTCTCTTTCCGCTAATTGCAATGGCAACAGATAACTTAATATAGTAAATCTCAATTAAGCCTGATGTTTTAGTCAAAAGGTTTTCCTAGGAGAAGGTTGGCGAGTTGTTAAGAGTTGCAGAATTTAGTAAATAAAAATTGTATAAAATGTCATGCACATGAATTTTGGAGAAACAACAGTTTTAGTATGTCCTAAATATGTCATGGTACATAGTTAGATTATTCATTGTCTATATAAAGCTCATATTTAATTGGGCATTCTAATTTTATCTGGCAATCTTAGTTGAAGAAGATAATCCAGTGTGCTTTTCACTTAAACATGCCAGGATTCTCTAGCTGAAGTTTGCAAGGCAAGTTCTACTTGAGGAAATGATTATAGAGTTTGAATTTTATGGTTAGATCAGAGCAAAAGAAAGGGCTAATAATATCAGGCCATGGTATATATTTATTATATGAGATTGAAGCATAAATTCAGCAAGTTAGATTTATGTATGTCATTGACTCTTTCAGCTGGATTTGAATCAAGGACTCTTTTTTATTACATGGCAAGGGCTTGCCTACAAATATAATATAGATTCCAGTACATGGAATCAACCTATATATTCATGGATGGATGACTGACTGAAGAAGCTACAGTATGCCTACCCACCCAAAGGAATTCTACTCAGCTACCACTGAAGCCATGACTTTTGTGACAACAGGCTGGAGCTTGAGATGATTTTGCTAAGTGAAATAATTCAGAAAGTGAAGGACAATTACTGAAGAGGTTTCATTCATGTGTGGAATAAAAATAATCAGACCAGACTGGAAAAACACAACAAAACAACTCTGAGAAAAAAGGTATGGTGGTGACCAGAGAGAAAGGGAAGAGAGATGGTCAGGGGTCATTTTGATAGTGCTCTGGGATTTCAGTGTTGAGTACAGGGAGACTTGTGCACACACAGATGTATAAAGCTACACTCCTGAAGTTCTACAGTATTGTAAACCTATGGTAAATCAACACAAGTCAATATTAAAATAAAATGCAGAATCATGACTCCATGAGCTTTCAAATTTTAGCAAAATTGCTAAAATAGATATATAATACATAATGCATCTGTGGCATATACACAAAAGTTGTTGTAACAGAAATCCTGCCTCTTCTACAGGAGTCCTTTTAGTAGCTTTGCTAACACTGTACAAAGGCCTGGCCAAAATTTATAATTCAGGAACTGAAGGTTTTGCTATAGAACTGAAATTACATGGGAAAGGGGATTTGGGAGGGCTCTTCCAACACAGGTGGAAGGAAGTGAGCTCTCCAGTGATGGGTGTGCTATACAATGATGCATGCTGAAAAGTAGAATTTACACTATCATAAATCCCAGTACCTCATGAAAACAATTTAAAAAGTTTTTAAAGATAAAAATATATCTCAGTCAAATACTATCAGGTGACAGAAAGACACAATGACAGAAAACAAGAGAGGGATTGGACTTTTTCAAGGAAAAATGATGAGAAGAAAATTATTCTTCAGAAAAATATTTTGAAAGGGACATTGTTGAGATGAGGACAGAGAAGATAGTGGAAATGGTGAGAGCTACTGTCCTAGAGAGCACCAGCATTTGGTAAATACAAATGGAACAACGTTTTGTTTTGTTTTGTTTTGAGCCACACCTGGTTATTGTCAGGGATTCCCTCTATCTCATTTTTAGGGATCACTTCTGGCGGGGTTCTGGGGACAATACGGATGTTGGGTATGAAACTCAGATCAGCCGTATCCAAGTCCAGAGCTCTACCCACTGCAGTATCTCTCTGGTCCAATGCTGATGCAGTATTCTTTGAAGCATAGAAAGACAAGACATTCAAGATTAAAAAATCTAATCGAGGGAGCAACTGTGCGCTCAAAGGCTACCACCTCAGCCTGGCCCGCAGCCTTGTCACTCACACTGTGCCTGTCCAGCTCATAATGAGTCGCGCATCGCGGAAGCCAGCACCCACCGCCTCTCCCTGCCGAGATAGCAGCGGACTCTATTCTGGAAACAAAGGCACCATTCCTGCCGACGTGGGATTGTGCATTTAGGGTGCAGGTGGGAAGAGGGGTGAAGACGGTGGGAAGTGGCCGCAAACGCAGGCCAGGGAGGCTGGACAGCAGCCGGCAGCTACATGGGCACGCACTGGCTAGAGGAGACGGTGAGGGTGAGGGGCCCCTCGGCTGCATAGCCCAGCCCAGGAGGACGGCGCCAAGCCTGGCTGACGGCCCAGCAGCGCCCAGAACCTGGGGCATCTGGGGTCCCCTCTGAGTCGGCCCTAGATGCTCCAGTGCCCTCATGCGGTGGCAGCAAATGAAAGACCGTGCAAAAGGCTCCTGAATTACGTGGTACTGGGCACACTGTCGGCCCCTCCTGGGCCATGGTGGCCGCTCCACGGAGGCTGGACTCCACCTCAGTGGCCAGCACTGTGATTTGGGGCAAGTCTCCTCCTCTCTTTGGGCCTCAGTTTCCCTCATGTCAAATGGGGTAATAAGGGTACCCTCCCCACAAAGCTGGGTTGGACCCGGAGTGAGAGACCGCAGGGAGACCCTGAGATGGAGGGTGCTGCTAGTGACGGGGTTGGAGGGTGCTGATGAAGGCCATGATGGTGAGGATGTTGTGGCTGAGGAGATTGAGGAGGATGTAGTGAAGGTCGAGACGGCGGTGAAGGTCGCAGTGAAGGTCACAACTGTCCTGGAGCGGCTGAGGTCCCCAATGATATTCCTGGCTCTGTGCTCAGAAGTCAGCTGGTTGGGCACGCAGGGGCCTCATGCAGGACCAGAATGATCTAGGTCGTCTTTAAGCAGCTCACGCCTGCCTGATCCCTCGGGGTTGCTGAAGGCTCCTTTACTGCCCTCTATGGACGTCCCAGCTTTAGAACGGCGGATACTGCTCTAGTGCGGACAGCGCAGCTTTATTTGTCTGTCTGTCTGTCTATTTATTTTGAGTCACACCCGACGATTACCCGCCCGGCAGAGCCTGGCAAGCTACCCGTGTCGTATTTGATATGCCAAATACCAGTAACAATTATAGACCTCATTCCCATGACCTGATGGAATGGTTTGAGGCTCTTTATGTTCCTGGAGCAAGCAGGTGCCCTTGGGCTCTACTTGCATGAGACAGGTCATATGGAGATGCTATTGGTGCCCGCTCGAGCAAATCGACGATGAACGGGAAGACAGTGATACAGTGAATCCAGGGCTCCACACCAAACAATTGTCAAACTCGGGCTGGAGAGATGCTATTGCAGGTAAGGCCCTTGCTTGCCACAAAGCCAAGCTGTGATTCTGTCCCTGGCACAGCACACAGGCCCCTGAACACCACCAGGAGTGATCCCTAAGTACAGTTGAGGATAGCCCCCAAACAGACAAAGCATACTCTGATATAGGCTTAGTCAGGAACAAGCTGAGTATAACAATCTGAATATGTGTCCACTCCCCACCCTCTGGCCCATTCTTTGTCCTCGTCCCCCTGTCCTTTCCTCCCTTCCTCATAGTCAGGCAGTGTTTCATAGTCACATTGTCATAAAGCTTTATCAATATATATCATTTCCCACACAGATCACTATATGGACTAGAACAGTAGGAGCATTTCCACTGGGCTGCTACAAAAAATCATTTGAGGTGCCTTACAAGACCGGGGCTTACCTGTCCCCAGAAACAGTGTCAAGGACATGCAGACAATCAATAGGAGACTGACACCAGTAGCAGCTTCCAGATCAAAGTCAGCCTCTAGCATTAACAATATGTCTTTAATATATTGTTTTTTTTATTTTCTTAACCAGAGAGGCGTTGTGGTTTAATAACACACTTCAAATTAAGGGAGGGTAGGAAGATGTGGGGTGAAGTATTTAAATAACTTGTTAGGGGAGGGAAAAACTCATTTTCAAACACAAAGAAAAGCAGTCTAAATGTGAATGTTAACTGCCTCTAATAGACTACTGCTAACAATAATGCACTATTAATAGTTAAAGGGAATGGGGGCTTTAGGCGGTGTGGGGGACATAGTTTTTCAAAGAAAAAGGAAAGCCCACTCTTTAAACCTGTAGTAGCCCATTCACAGGTTTCAAAGGGACCTTCTTATTCCAAACACCCATCTGGAGAGCCTGAGAGAAGAATGTACTCACAAAGGGAAACAAATAGTGTAAAACTATAAAGGAAACAGCTGAAATCAGTTTTCTGCACTACCCTTGATTAGCTATTTTCCAGCTCTCAGAGCCTGAAGCAAGAAAGAACTAAAACAGCTATAAACAATGGATGCTTTGAAATAGGTTCTCTTTACATGTCATGCAACAGGAGATGTACCACATGGCAGCAGTAAAATCCACACAAAGGGTCAACTGGAAGCTGTGACCGTCTTGGAGGATGGGAGAGAGAAAAGAGATAGAAGCTATTCTGGCTTGGACATTTGATGCATTTTATATAGAACTTCCGCCCTGGGGCGTTTGCTAGTTAAGCAACTGAGCTAATTCAAATTTATGCCAGAAGAGAGGGACCAGGGAAGGGACTTTAAGAAGGAGTAGTTTTCTGATCCTAAAGAGAGAGCTCAGTCAGGGCTAAATGAAGAAGACATGGCGCTATAGTAAATTAGCAAGATCAGCCATCTTTATCTGTGTCCCTGGAGGTCACCCTTCTAAGGGTAATCTGCTTTCAGGCTTGGTAACAGGAAGCACAAGTGTGAGGGCCTAGATACTGGATACTGAACAGAATTCCCACTGGATACCGAACAGAGTATGAAAATAATAAGAAGAAATTAAAGTATAGAAAACAGCAACTTTTTTTTTTCTTTTTGTCTGAAGAGAAAGAGAGAAAGAGAAATATCTCTGGGAGAAACACCCAGGAAGTTCTTCCCTCTCCTGGCATTGGGGAGAAAGAAGAATATGGAACAGTTTTCTCTGAGATAAAAAATAAAGATACTCTGATGCCTGTTAGATACACTCTCATTTTGGGAACGGGTTGGGTTTGCTCACCATAATTAGAGGAATGCGTGTTTAGTATTTGTGTGTGTGTGGGTAGTTAGCTTTCTGGTTGTGGTTTCTCTAATAATTTATTATACACATAAAGTGTATTCAGCGTTCAGGAAAAAATATGAGAAATTTGAGTCATCATTCAAAATTGATTTAAAATATTTCATAAAATATGAGAAATATGAGTAATTATTCAAATGGGAAATATGTGTGCAACTATGAAAACACACTTACAAAAGTACTAAAAATAGCAGTACTAAAAGTGAGTAAGGAAAATGAAAAATCATCTTTACTGTTTGATTTGGCTTATAGCTTTACATTTTCCTTCATTTTTTAAAAAGTGAAACAGACTAGCTGAACTTTTAGCTTGGAAAGGTCATCAGGAGCACAAAAAACTGCAAGTGAAAATGGTATCTGCTGGTCACACAGGTAGAAGTTCTGGAAAAAGGAAACAAACAAACAAATATCTAAAAAGATGTCATTTCCTGGCATAGTGAAATACGTTGGGAGGCTAAAACCAACCTCCTAGACATCTGGTTGAAAGGCTTGGAAATAATTCTTTGGTTGAATACTTCTAATACTTCTGTTGTTTCTACTATTTCTTACTAAGGCCATTTTTACAAAATTAGCATTGTGCCTTAAAATTTCTGCTCTTCTTGATCTGTTTCTGCTGGCCACATCTACTTATCAAAGATGACATACCTAACTGGATTACATCTCTGTATGAATGCAGGGCTGGGGGCCAGGGGTGTGGTGTGTGTGCTCACATGTGTACCTCAAAGGTCCTCATGAGAAAGTATTCTTGAAACACCTTCAGAAATTGATGCTATGTTATGTGAAAAAAATTCAGAAAGACAAAGATAAATACTCATGCAGCTCACCCCTATATGTAATATAGAGAGAAACAAAACAAGAGAGAATGGGGTGGGGGGCGGGGAGAAATCCCAAATACAGCCTATGTTCAGCCCACAGAGCAGAGATTCCAAAGAGGTGCAACCAATAGATGGTTGTCCTACTACTTTGGTGATGGATGTGGTATGAAATTTTACTTCTGAAGCAGTGTGAAAACAAACCAAAAACCTTCTCCTGAAGCATATACAGCAATGCAAACCAATAATTCTTCCTCTACTAGAATATTCCTCTTGAAGCAGTGTCAAGAGAGAGCAGGCCTGTTACCTGTATAAATTTTGTGCCACATCATCCTCATTGATTGCATATCCCCGGGATCATCAGTAAAACTGAAGCCTGTGCCCACCTAAAGGGGAAATAAATAAGCAGATATAAATAAAGAGCAACATGTGCCTCAGAGCCCTGCAGAGAGATCTCAGGCTACAAGGAAGTTGATTTTATTCTAAAGACCAGGCCTCTGACTGGATTGCTGCCATCAGGAGGATGCTGCATTTCATCCCTTTCCCCTACTCCCCGTCCAAAGACACATAAAATAACTACACAAAGCTTTGCCCTCAGGTCAGTGGTAAAGCCTCCAAATTCCGCAGGAGGGACCCTGCCAGATGTTGATTTAAGGTGGAGGAATTCACCTTTCCTGGCCCCTGCTTCAGTATCCAAAGACCCAACGTGGCCTGCTTTCTGAAGCCTGGGGGGGGTGCATTACTCTGTGCTGCCAAGAACAAACCCTGGGGATAAAAGATAGTTGTGTGTGTGAGTATGCGTGTTTTCATTTCATTTCTGAGAAATACGGCCACAAGGCCCTTTCACCTTCAGCAAATAAGCAGTTTCAAGGCAAGAATTTGTTTAAAATGAACAGTTCTGAATACCTAGAAATTCACAGGAAACTGGACAGTCAATCCAAAGGATGGCATCTACTTTTTTCATATCAATAATCTGCAGAAAGAAGGCATACTGCCACACACATAAGATAGAAATGTTTGTGTTTGGGGTTTTACCCTTCATTCTCCAAGAACACCCAAGAAAATGGGGCATTTATTTTAAACTTTCAGAGAAATATGCAACTATGGACTCTGAAAGAGACAAATCTGACCAAAAGAGTGGGGAGTAGGAATGATAGAATTAGTTTTCTCCTTATTTATTTGGTTCATCTTTGAACCATCAGAAGTGAAGGAAATTATTTGGAGACAAAGGCTCCTCCTGTGTGCAGAGCTGATTCTAATCGTATCTGGCAGTTTGTCGATTTCAGAACTTCCTAAGAAGAATCCCACATTTTGATCCAGGAGAGGGACAAATTCACTGAAGTGAGAAGTAAAGGCGTCTGGCCTTGACTAAGTATGTCAATAAAATAAATATAAGGAGTTCTCCTACTGTTATGACAATCCATGATAGGAAGAATCCATATCATTGGGGAAAAACACAATTTTTTTTCCTGACGGTCCAATTCAGTGAACGGAACATTTCATAAAGTTGAAAAAGGAGGGCAGGAGAGAAAGTACAAGCACATTCCCCAAACCGGGTTATAACTGATACAAGCTAGAGAAGCTAAATCCCAAAACTATTTTCTAATAGATTAGATTCTCTTTTGGAACAGAAGAAACTGCATCTTTTATGTTGCAAATATACTTAAGAATAAAAAAAAGGTAAGTGATATCTTAAGGATACTCACTGGATTATCAATGTAAAGCATGGAAAATGTACTGGTCCAAGGGAAGTCTCTGGTGCACTATTAAAAGACAGAATAAAGTTAAACTGGGACATAAAAATTTTTGTCTAAGGTCCAGTTCTGTGCAACACACACCTATCCTTCCCTGTGATCAACTCTTGGTATATCTCTGACACTGCTTCTGCCCTCTTCTGGTAGGAAAAATACTCCAAGACTTTTCCATTTTCCTACCTTTGCCTTTATTTTTCCTGAACCTAGTCAGTTTTTAAATTGAAGCTGAAGGTTGAGTGCATAATCCCCAGGAACTGGTTCCTGTTGAAATTCCCATTAACCGCAGATACAGTAAACCCATCTGTCCCATTCAATGACTCATCCCTAACATTGGAATCTTCTTCCTTCCACTCAGTGCTGAAACAAACAATAGCTTCAGAAGATCTGACAGACAGGTTTTTTTATACTGTCAAACTAATCTGGTTCACCTTCCAGGTTCTGATCCTAGGAAAATCAGAATGTACTTCTCCCCCATAACAGGGCCTAGGTAAAATTGAGTTCCAGAAAACGAGGGTCTCTTTCCATTCCTTTTCCCTAGTCCCTGCCCACAACATCTTGCTGCCAAGAAACCCAGTCCCTTATGTGACTGATTCTGTTCAGTCCCTGTGAACAATTTAGGAATAAAATCCCACCCTTTGTCCCAAGTAAGCGCTCTCCCAAACAGTAATAAATACCAACTGTTCTCATAAGCTCAGATTGCTTGGGTCAGCAGCAAAGAGCAAGAAAATAATTTTAAACCTTTTCCCAGACTTAAAGGGAGAAAGCTCCCTAGCCACGACCCCTCAACCCAGAGGCTTCTCTTTCTAGGACACGCTTAGGCAGGAGTCCGTTTTTGTCATCTGGAACTGTTAAGCCATTCCGAGTGGTTCAGAGTCCTCTCTACACTGTCTGGAGCAGAGATAAGGCTGCGACGAAAAATTCTCCCTACGCAGAATGAGGCAAAGTAGTACTTACAGGTCAGGTTTTTGTGACAAAATAAGGTCCATTTTCCACAAAGAGTCCAAACAGAGATGAGCCTCCTGGTCCACCCCTGTAGCCAAAGCACAACTGGGGCTTCCGGCGGCTTTGTCTGGAGGGAAGAGAGAAACCAGTGTCCACAGAGCACTGCAGCGTCCACCCAAGCAACCCATCCACTGTCTTTCATGCTTTTGGTAAAATCTCATAAAGCCTTCCAGACCCCAGTGGCCCTCTCCTCTCTGAGCAAAGCACCAGTCACCACATGTAGTTGTGAGCTGATGTTTTGCTCACATGCCTTGTCAGTTTTGTGCATTGAGTCTTTTCTCACCATCAAATGAAGACAAGTTGCCTCTTTCTGCTTTTAGATGCCTAGACAAGGTCATAATGTTTTAAGTTACATAAGCTTTGGGGAGACTCTCCCATCTAAGCAACATATTCCCAACAGACCCCAACCAAAAATAAATAGGGACCGGTGCGACAGCACAGGGGATAGGGCACTTGCCTTGCACATGGCCGACCCAAGTTCAATCTCCTGCATCCCATATGGCTGCCCGAGCACCACCAGGAGTAATTCCTGAGTGTAAAGCCAGAAGTAACTCCTGAGCATTGCTGGATGTGACCCAAAAAGCAATAAATAAATAAACAAACAAACAAACAAATCTTCCTCAGGCATGCTTTGTCCTCTTTCCTGAGATCCACAATCATCTTTCAGCTTTGAGTCACCAAGAATGTGGTTACAAGGATACCACACACTTCACTCAATACCCAAATGCTGAGAAGCTACAGGCAGGTCCAGTGTCTTAGGGCAAAGCTTCTTAAACCTAGTCTACCTGTGACAGCTTTTTAACTGAGAAATACAACCTGGTTGAGCTCCGCTAGAAATACCTCAGATTTGTGATGAGTTGGATTTGGGATTATATTTTGACTGTTGCATCTTCAGAAAACTTTTATTGCAGCCAACTTTTTTTGTGACTCCCCACATTCAATTTGGCACATGGCTTAAGAAACTAGGATCTAAGCCATACAATGCAAAAGCCACAAAACCCTAAACATAGAATCATTTTTTGATGCAGGTGATGTAAATAAAAAAGAAGCCATTGACAGGGTCAGAATGCTGAGAATGAACTACCTGCCGTGGCAGTACCACCTAACCTCCTGTCAGGATGCACATCTCTGATTCAAAACAACTTTATTGAGTCCCCAGTTGGGGGAGGTGGGACATTTCAACAACACCTATGAGCACCTCAGCCTCCAAGCCAAGTGCATAACTGAGCTGTTAGAGAAAGAGAAAAAACAACAGCAACAATCTTTCTCTGGAAATTTCACTTTCATGAGGAATACAGACAATATAAAAGCCAACAGAAATAAACACAAAGATAAGGGGAGGGGAGGAAATATGGATGATGTGACAAAAGATTGAGGGAACAGGCGCTTCCTAGAGACCTAGGGATCAGAGAGAGATTCTCACATGGAACTGAGATGGAAGGCTGAGCAGGCTCCTGCCTCAAGTCAGGGCATAAGGCTGAGGAGGAGGGTAGCAACAGGGAAATCCTAGGACAAACAGAAGCCCTGTGAGAGCAGTAAACGTTGAGATCACTGGCCTTCAGCAAATCTTCCAGCGCAACCGGAAAAGAAACTCCACTGCCCCTACCCCCATGGAAGGACCATAGGACATGGACCTTCCATGGGTCATGGCTCACTGATAGGCTGTCAGCTCAGCTCGCTGGCAAGGAGCTTTGCTGCTCCATTCCAGCTGAGATCCTTCAGCCTCTCACAGGTCCCCGTCAGATGGAGACAGCCCCTTGTTTTACTGAGGGGTCCAAGAAATCTGTCTCCTTCACTTGGATGAGGGGGCAAGGTCATGGGAGAAAGCCATTCAAGGGTAGGAAATCTCGGAGTCTAAGGGCTTCACAGGTGAAGCTTAGCATGAGGAAGGGCCTCAAACCCAGGTCGGGATTAGAAATCCAGAGGCAGGGCTAGGTTGAGGAGTAAGAATAGATCTACAGGGGATGGGTAGAACAAAGAGCAAGTCTGGGACTCCAGAGCCACGGTCCTGGGGGAATACCTGATCCTGCAGAGCTCTAACCATCCCAAAGTGATCCTTGAGCAGGTCCAGGGAGGAGCTGGTGGGGGCTTGCTGAAAAGAGACAGTAGTAGCAACTGCCTGGAGCAGGAGAATGTGCAAGAGTCCATAAGAGAACATTTGGAAAGCCTCAGGGCAGTCCCTAATGCATGAGGAAAGCAGGGTAAGTACACATGGGAATATAATTATGCAGAAAGTCCAGGGAGCAGAGTCAGGCAGGAACTCAGAGCAACAGGGTTTGCTGAGTATAAGGGGAGAAGCTCATGAGCAAACTGAGTTCAAGTCTCTGAGTTTCCTCACACAAAGTGTGGTGGGGTAGTAGCCTCAGCTTTCTGTGTCTCTGCTCATGTGTAAATTAAAGATCAATAATAGGACCTAAGCCACGTGGCTGTTGGTGTTGGTGAGACATTTGTACATCCCCATTGGTGTTTTTAGGTTCTAAAAACAGGTACTTGCTTTTCTGAAAAAATTATTATAGGGCCGGAGTGATAGTTCAGTGGGTAGTGCATTTGCCTTGCATGCAGCCGACCGGGTTCGATCCCCGGCATCCCATATGGTCCCCTGAGCTCTGCCAGGCGTAATTCCTGAGTGCAGAGTCAGGAGTAACCCCAGAACATTGCCAGGTGTGACCCAAAAAGCAAAAAAAAAATTATTATAGTGATTTGGGTACACATCTGGTAGTGCTCAGGGCTTACTTCTGGTTCTGTGCTCAAGGATCACCCAGGCAGTGTTCAGGGGAACATATGTAGTGCCAAGGATTAAAACTGGGTCATCACATATGAGGAAAGCACCTTACCCAATGTATGCTCTTTCTGGCCCTTGATTTTTTTTTGTTTTTGTTTGCAGGGGTTTGGGGGCTCTAGGTATGTTTTGTGTAGACCTGGGTCCTACGAAAGCAGGATGAGAACACTATTTGGGTCTCCCAAAGAGGAATCAAAAGAGCTATGCTTGGAATATCATGCCTCACTCAAATGAGAGAAGGAATCGGAGTTCCAACCTCCGTTGACGATCAAGAGTTAGGGACACTGTCTTGTTTGCCAAGGCATCGACAATCAGATGGGCTGGACATGTAATGCAATTTGGAGACCACCGCTGGACTAGAGCCATTACCGAATGGATCCCATGAGACATCAAAAGATCAAGTGGTCATCTACCTACAAGATGGTCAGACTTCTTCATCAAGACCCTGAATGAACAGTTTGAGGCTCTTTGTATTCCTGGAGCAAGCAGATACCATTGGGCTACACTGGCACGTGATAGGGTCAAATGGAAACGTTACTGGCGTTCACTCAAGCAAATGGTCAAATAATGAAATGTCAAGTGGTCAAGTGATCCAGGTGTCTTTTGACCACACTGTATGGTTGAGATTTTTGACTGTTGTTTTTAGCTGTTTTTTGTTTGTTTGATTTTGGGCCCACATCCAGTAGTGCTCAGGGGGTTGGTTACTCCTGTCTCAGAACTCTGGGATCACTCCTGAAGGTTTGTGGGAGACCATGTAGGGTGTGAGGGATGAACCTGGGTCAGCTATGTGAAAGACAGTTTATCTGCTGTACTATCTTTCCAGTCCCTATACTACATGTTTTTTTGTTTTTTTATCCTTTTTATGAAGATTTTTTAAAATATATTTTATTATACCACCATGAGATAAAAAAAAATTACAAAAATGTTCATGTTTGGGTTTCAGCCATACAGTGTTCCAGCATCCATCCCTCCACCAGTGCCCATTTCCCATCACCAATGTCTCCGATTCCCTCCCCCCTCCCTAGACTTCCTCTATTGCAAGTTCTTTATCTCTTTTCTCTCTTTCTCTCTACATGGTTTTTTTTCCCCAAAGGTTTGTTTTTTAATTTTTTATTATACTGGAGACCATATGCAGTGCTGGAGAGCAAAACAGGACTGGTAAACACTTCAAGCTCTGTACTATCTCTTTTGGCCCTGCAAATACACAAGTGTGTCTGTGTGTGTTCTGCAAACCTGAGTTATTGGGACAACAGAAAATCCTGGGGATGTCTAGCTATCACACAAACGTTTGTATTTTTTCCTGGCTCCCGTGACTGACATCTTCTTCCAGACAGCTCTGCACTAGTGGGTTATCTTGCCTCCAAGATTGCCAATGTTCATAAGGAGTTGAAGAGAAATGGAGGCTTGTTTTATGAGTTGAAGCAAGAAAAGTGAAAATCAAAGTCAGCCTTGTAAAGATGCTGCCGGGCGACAGGACACGCTGGAAGGCAGCAGGTTCTGTCTCTGAAGAGCCACATCTTCATGTAGGACCTGGGTACTAACCCTGCCTGCTCTCACCTTCCTCACCTGTCCGATGGAACCCAGGCACACTGGCTTGATGAGAGAGTCGTGTGGTATGGTAAATGCCACTATGTGTGATGACTAGAACCTCCTCCCTGGTCTTACCTGGCCCCTACTGTGTTGTGTGATTGACACCATGATTCCTATCTTCCCTCAGGCCCTTTTACTATTCAATCCCTCTCACTAAGAACCCCTTCTACTGGTATTCCTTTTGCAGGCAGGACAAGCATATCTGAGATACAGACATAGCAGAACCCATGCTCTCATTCCAGTATCCTTGCAAAAGCAGCGAGTGTTAGTTCACCCATTTCAAAGGCACCCAACCTACCTCCATCACTGTCTTCCTAATGTGCACAAGCACGTTTGAAAGCCACTGCACATGCCCTGTGAGTCTGTGGCTCTTCGTCTTGCTGCATATTTAAATGCTTTGTACAAAGGTCAGTGCCATGGCCCCAAATACCTATAAATGGGGATTGGGGAAACCAGGGTGGTACAAGTACTTATACCACCCTGGTATAAGTACTTGTACTTATACTTATACTTGGTCTCAAAGCTCCCAGGTGTCTGTTTTTGTGGTCTGGGCTGAGCAGCTGCCAAAGCAATGGAGAGTTGGCTTCTCAGAGGTTCCAGGGCCCTGGTCTTCACCCTCGCTTTCCCTGGTCTTTCCTGTCCAGTCTTGTAACTGGACAGAGTGACAAGACTCTGTGCTCTCTAAAAAATGAGCCTGACCCCAAGAGGTCATTCTACAAAGTGAAGACCAACACCTCAGTGCCAAACTTGAGTATTATGCAACTTGGGAGCACGGGACACTGCATTCCTGGAATGCTTATGTACCAATAGACCTGCACATACACCTCTCCCCTTAGCTGACCTGACTTGACAAATTTACTTTCCTAAAGGAGGTGAGGAGAGGGAGGCTGAACAACCTTTGAAGAAGGCTAGCTTTCTGAAAGAAACACCACACATCTTTCTACTTTGATGAGTCAATGGTGAACTACTATTGCCCTTATCTAGAAAGAGATGTAAAAGTCAGATGCCAGAAAATAGAAGGAAATCTCAAGTGAGCTGTCTCACCACTTGCAGAATTTGGTGACATAACAGGGCATGATGATGATGATGATGATGATGATGATGATGATGATAATGATAATGATTAGACAACAATGACATAACATGATGCCATGATTAGAGAAATCATAATGGCCAGAAGTGTTGGCATGAAAGTAACAAGTATAGCATTATGTGGTGGCGTGAAAGTATGACATGATGATGTCAAGAGATGGCATGAAGGTAGTATGTGATCATTCTTAGTCTGGCTCTCCATAGAAGAATACAGTCCTCTCTATTTCCTCATCACTCCCTTGGAGAGGGAGGAAAAAAAGTGCAAGCGATGCCCTGAATAAAAGCACATTATAGTATGTTGAATGAATGAAGAAATTCTGCCTTTAGTTCACAGAAATTTTAGAAAATTTAGGTTCTGAAAATATGTATTAAGGTATTACTATAATATCTTAATACATACTTTAAGATATTAAAAGAGAAGTGAGACAAAAGAATGTGGCATTTGTTTTTGTTAAAAGTTGAACATCTTTTCCTTAAAAAAGTTCTTATGCTAAAGAAACTGTTGTACATGAAGGGCATCAAAACTTTCCCTCGCCTTCTCAGTTCTCTTCCCAAAACTCAACAAGTTTTTTTACTCTCAAGACAGTTGTCTCTGTGTTTCATTATATTTACTGTACACATTTGACAAGGATTGTGGTAGCCCTACATATCACTGTAGGCTCCAGTTTGGGTGAACAATATGACTGAGTGAATTTGCCCTCAGTGGACTCATGCACTGTATATACAGCACCGACAACTTCCAGGTATTGTTCTAGGATAAATGATGTAGACTGACCTCCACTCGTGGATAAACAGGAGACCTAGTGCTTAAAAGCATGACTTTAAGGCCTCGAGAATTGCTCAAAGAGGTGAAGTCATGAGTTTGACCCATGGTATCTTGTTGCTCACAAACAGCACCACCTCTGGGTTTCCCCAGGATATGGTCCCAGTCCTGAACACAGCTGGTAAGAACTATCCTTACCAAAATAAAAAAGAGGTTGAAGCCAGAATACCATGGTTTTAATTCTTTCTTGACTCTCTATTTACAGCTGTGAGACCTTAATCACTATCACTATCACTATCTTCCCGTTCATCATCTATTTGCTAGAGCAGGCACCAGTAATATCGCCATATGTCCTGTTTCATGCTAGTAGAACCCAAAGGCATCCGCTTGCTCCAGGAACATAAAGAGCCTCAAACCATTATATCAGGTCAAGGGAATGACCTAATATAAATGTTACTAGTATTTGGCATATCAAATACGACCACGAGCATCTTGCCAGGCTTGCAGTGAGGATGGCATACTCTTATAGTCACCTCTAAATAAAGCATTTATTGATGAACCGTCGTGCCACTAGCGGCGGCGTGAGCTGGGCTGTGATAGTCTGGTCTGCTGAGTGGAATTGTGATGAGAGGGAAGTCTGGATGTGGAAAATGGCGGCCCCCATGGAGTAGGGGGGTCGTCTGGCTTGTTGTGAGGCTCTGCTGGGGTGGCAGGCCAGGGCTAGAACCCGCCATGCCTCCCGGGCACCTCATGAGCAGCTGGGCACAGGGAGAGCAAGTAGCAGCTCTGCCCCATGTCTGAGAGTCTAATCAAATTATTGAGACCTTAATCAAAGTATTTAATTTCTCTACATTTGTGTCTTCTGCTATTTCTTTCTTCCTGTTTTTTTTTTTTTTGGCTGTTTTGTTTTAGTCACACTTTGAAGTGCTCAGGGATCATTCCTGGCAGGATTTTGAGATCCATTCACAGTGACAGGGATCAAATCTGGGACAGTAGCATGCAAGGCAAAGCCTTCCCAGGCACCCCCTCATCTTACTCTTTAGAATAAGGATAATGGCAATGGGTGCCTCCCAGGTCATGGGCTGACTCACAATGAATCTGTGCACAGGACTTAGAACCACGCCAGCACACTTAATTAGTCTTTAGTTCTGATCACTTTTCTGCTGAGGGAAGACAGACTTTATTCACAAGTCAGTGAATAAATGGTGTAAATGGTGAATAATAAACAAAGGGTGAATACGTGAATAATGGATTATACATGGATAAATCAAGACGTGAAGACCCAAAGAAGTCCTCGGGTGATTTAAACTAAAACCTGAACAATGTCCTAGACAAGCATTTATATATTTAAGAGAATATCTGTATTAATGCAAAATAGGCTTGAGGGATGAAGTAAGAATTTGTTATAAAAAGGGACAAAAATTCTAAGTATTAGGGAAACCATATAGGAATCCAAAATATTTTAGTGACCCATATCTCTAGCAAAGGAAGGTCAGGCAAACTCACATCCTTTGTTTTGGAGCACAAAAAGCATCTGTCTTGCCTCAGAAGACCTTCCAATTCTTCTGGTGACCCCTGGTGGCCAGTTCAAGAACTTGAAATGAAGAGCCCAGGAGACAGGTGATCTATGGGCTTTGTAGAATCACTAAAGAAGGGGACCTCACAATTTTTCATATTAGCACTTTATTAATTTAGGATGATGATAAAAAACTGAAAACCTTGGTCTCAACATTGTTACTGAAAGTCAGTGTTCTTCATCGGTCTGCTTTAATATTACATGCATAAGGGGATTCTTTTTTTAAAAAATATTTTATTATGCCACCGTGAGATATACAATTACAAAGATGTTCATAAGATGTTCATATTTGGGTTTCGGTCATACAGTGTTCCAGCACCCATCCCTCCAGCAGTGCCCATTTCCTACCACCAATGACCCAGATTCCCTCCCCCAGCCCCTAGACTGCCTCTGGGGCAGGTTCCATTAAGGGATTCTTGAAAATCCCCTTGCTTTGAAGTAAGCAGAGAGGAAATACTGAAACAGAGATATATACTAAAAAGCTCATGGGATAAAAGTCATAGAACTAAACCCTCCTGCTCTATTGCTCCTGACAGCAATATGCCTTCCCCAAATAACTGCTGCTGCCATATGTATGAAGTTTTCTTCCTCACCCTATCAAACCCATCTGTTCCATTTTTCCAGTCCCTCCTCTCTATTGCTAGGAAGCAATCACCTCATGCCTTATACACATATCTGAAGCAATAGGTTCAAGTGATGAGGGAAGCATGCTAGAGACACGCTGATTTTAATACTCTGAGCATCTAAGGTATTAAGGAACACTATACTTGGTAGCGAAAACAGCAAGTAAACCACTAACAGACCCAAATCAATGGTACTACTTAAGATGAGATGGGCAATTAGTAAATTAATTAAGGCTCTCCTCGCACTTCTATATGCAGAGGCTGATCATTTGCTTGGTTTAAGTAATGTGTTCTATCTTAATTGAAGTCATTAGTACCCCAAGTAAATGTCTTGAAATTCCCCAAGTATGTTTGAATGGACTCCCATTTCACCACACAGACCCCAGTTCAGCAGATACTTCAGATGCTTTACTAATGGTGTTAATCAAGGAAGAGCTTTTTATTTAAAGCAATTGGTTTTGTGATTAGAATTGCTAACTAGGTGCCTCATAATATTTTCATTCAACACTCACAAGACATACACACAACTTCCTTAAGACATTCTCTGCTTTTCAGAGGAATTTCGCTAATCGTGGTTGGTGTTGATCATTGACTATCATTGTTACCACTATACTGTCACAGGGAAAATTAAGTTTTGCAAAGTTTTAGTCTATTTTAAGGACTTCTTTGATCATTCCAAAGCTGCCCAAAGACTCTCATCAAGCTGAGAGTTGTCTCATTCTTTTGTGACAATTTACAACTCTACCACAAACTTCCCCATCTTTCTCTTCCTAACTTGTCTTCACGAATCTCATTCCTTCAAGAGGCAGCCATGGCTTCTTTGTCCAAGCCTCCTACCAACAACTTAATTTAGAAGAAACGGGGAAGATGATGGAGAAGAAGCCTAACTTCCTTTCTGAAGTCAAGAAAGAAATATCTGTGAAGATTTACTACTTACTTCTTCTCATTAAATTTTCATTTCCCAAGGGTATCAGGCATTTAACAGGTTCCTGTAGATGTCAAATATACCAGTGGCTGTAATGAGCTTCTTCATTCTCTGTAGCTTCACCTATTACAATGAATGTGTTTGTTTTGTCTCGCCTATCTTCCGTGCTCCCAGACTGCTGATGTAGTAGACAACGACAAGAGAAGAGAAGCAGGGCAAATTCAAAGAAGACACTAGTCTAAGTCCTACAAATCCTTGATGCATTACTAGACATATTTGAGAGATCTGTTCAGCCTGCTCTCCATTCTCTAAAACCAACTGTCCATTTCCTGATGAGAACTCAGACCCATCTTGCCATTTTATACCACATGACCTGGAACCCTTCACCTTAGCTGACTGGACGAAGAAAGAACACGTGACCCACATTGCAGTAGTCCTACTATATCCCTAGAGAAGCACTAATCTCTGATGACTGCAGGCATCAAAGACAGGTAGACCTGGATAGCAATTTCTGCCAGGTACTTGGACAAGCAGAGTGTTGATCTACCATAAAAGAAGGATGCACAGACCAGAGATTCCAGGGTGACCAAAGCTGAGACAGAAAGCACAACTGACCTGGCTACTGATATCTTTCAAAATCCTGGGTTTTAGGCCAATCTTATTCCCTTGGCACCTCTAAGTGGAAGTGATGTCATTATTGTGGTGGCTTTATCAGTTAGGGAGCAAACAAACTGAAGTCACTGCTATTTTCATCTGTAACTGAGCTCTCCCCAGCCCTAAATTTTCTGCTTATCATTGTTATCTTAATTTTTTAACCTGGAGACATATACCTTTAATGCTGCTCTAAGTTCTGGTATTTACTCTGGTCTTGGTTAGCTGTGGATAGCTACTACCGCTGGGCAAGGATGAAGATTTCATCAGCCAGGGGTGTCTGCTCCCACATTCCCCATGAACCCCAATATCAGCCCAACCGCAGCAAGCTGGATATATTTCCTGTTTCCACAAAAGAATGGAAGAATATCACTAAAAAATACATACATTATAATACGGAATTATCCTCAATATGTACTGAGAAGTAAAGGATAACTTGCTAAGGGCGAGAACCCAAGGCTGGATAAACATGTGAGGTGAGGATGGAGCTTTTCTACAGCTGAGGTCTCAAGCTCATTGGAGAAAGTTTTAGGAATCCCAGTGGGTGGCTGAGAACATTGAGGGGCCTGGCACAGTGCTGGCCAACCACCCTGGGCAAGAAGGAAAGACTTCTAGGGACAAAAGGGCTAAGGCTACCAGTGGCCAGTGGGGGAGTGCACAGACAAAGACAGGATGCAAGCGTCTACTTGTTTGAAGGGTGGGGATAGTGTCCAAGTCAGGAAAGGTTGGGGGAGCAGACTACAGAAAGGCTCCATACAAATGAGTAGTGAAGCGCCCATTTGTTGGCAGAGCCTGGAATATAGGGTATTCATGTGGGGGAGAGGGGAAGAGCAAGGCAGTCACTGCAACAGAGCCAGGACTCTAGGCCTGCAGTCTTCATGGTTTCAGTGTCAACTAAGAGGAAGCACCATTGGTTCGAGTCTTATCCCCAGCCACACACAGAATGAGCAACAGGGTTGTGAGGAAGCAAAACAGGATGAAACAATAGGAATAGAAGTTGAAGTACAGAATAGGGAGCAGGAAGAGAAGCCAACTTTCTCCTGCAGTGTCCCAACAGCACCCTCTACTGACAAAGCTTAGTATCACGTTCACTGCATAGGAAAAAAGTCCATAGTGGGCAAGAGGGACAAACTGGAGTGGAGATGAGACGATGGATGGATGGATGGATGGATGGATGGATGGATGGATGGATGGATGGATGGATGGATGGATGGATGGATGGATGGATGGATGGACAGAGAGTGAGAAAGAGACAGAATGGCACAGTACACACTAGTAATCATTTCTTAGGTTCTGGGTGGCATAAGATATCACAACCCTTAAATACATGACAAAAGGCTCCATTAGTTATTTCATGTGCCATAGGTGTCTTTAAATCTCAAAGGTGTAACACCTCAAAGGTGTTCCTTTGTCTGCCTTTGAGGTACTCAATAATTCCAATGATATCATGAGTCTATCTTGTTCTGGGGAGAGAACTATTTCTATTGTTCTCCTAATCTAAATGGAAGGAAGGAAGGAAGGAGGGAGGAAGGAAGGAGGGAGGAAGGGAGGGAGGGAGGAAGGGAGGGAGGGAGGGAGGAGGGAGGGAGGGAGGGAGGGAGGGAGGGAGGGAGGGAGGAAGGAAATAATAATAACACACCAACTCTTATGTTTACATAGATAAAAAAAAGATTGAACATGTACCCTGAAGGCTTGGCCTGAGCAGGATGAACTTCCTCCATACTTGGTTTTGACTGAAGGATGCAGCCCTCCTCTCCCTGAATACAAACTATACATTTAGGTGCATGAGTTAGTTTCCTGCACAGATCAGGCTTCCCCTGAATGAGTGACCCCAAAAACCCTAACTTCCAGGGAGTGGTCCGCCACCATTTCTGCTCTTGTACACAGACCAGCGCACTTCCGTATATAAGGTCTACATGGAAGTTCACTATTTTAGAGGGGACTCGTAAGGCTGGTTTCCACATAGACTACCAATTAGAAGGCTCAATCACTCAACCCAGATCCTGTTTTTGAGTTTGGATGTTTCCCACACCTTAGGTTGCACATTTATATATGTATGTCTTATAGGCAAGTCAACTAAGGCCTAAACAGTATGAAGAGATCTTAGAAGGTTTGACATTTTCAACTGGGAAAAGAGTAAGACCCACAGAATGTAGATGTCCTGACCCAAGTTCACAGCCAGGACAGAATTCCTGAACTGAGCATACAGAGACTGAACTCCACTTCCTTATTCCCAAACTCAAGTCCACTGACTTTGAACATGGAACTGGAATCACTGTGGTGCTTGTCACACATACTGATCCTTGCATCCTCCCTATCCACTGGATTGGAATCTTTGTTGGAGAGATTGGAGAGTGAGAAGTGGGTGGGGGTGGGGGGGAGCCTATCACATTTGTAAAGCTCCCCCCTGATACTTCAGGTGGGCAGCAGCAAGTCTGGGGTCATTTCCTCTACTCCCTTGACTATTACTGGAAACCAGGCTCCTAGGGTGGGATGTATCTGACACATGTTGAAGCCCAACAGAGCCTGATTCAGAGCTTGCACTTCCGGAGAGCCTTAGTGAAGTGCCCCTCCTCCCGTCAGAGCAAATGTCTTTTATTTTAAGCCAGACTCTGAGTCACCATCCCTGACCTGGGTTTCAGAGGCAGGGTGCTGTATCACCTAATCACATACTTTCTTGATTCTGTTTGTGGGTGTTCAGCAAGATTGGCATCTGCATGCCTGGGGGCATACTCCCTTCCCTGGCGCTGCAGCTGTTCCTAAGCTTCACCCCATTCCAGCTTTGCAATCCCTCAACCTGACACTGACCTTGCTCCCAGCCACCAGATACTCAGAATCCAGAAATCCCAGATATCCTCCTTGTGCACTGTAGTAACATGGTGCCCTTAGGAGAGGAGCGTGGTAAAACCTGAGTAAACAACTCATATCACTGCTGGACCTACTAGGTAAATAAATATAGCCCAAATCTGTAAATTTTGGCTAAATGTGTTCAACAAATAGCCTATGTTTCTACTTTTATAAGATAAAGTAAAAAAATGGGGCTGGGTTTTCCAGTGAGAAAGACACTAGTTTTTAAAAATAATAGTCTGTCTGCTTTGTATCTCCTAAAATGTGAAAAATGCCCATTTCACCTTGCACTTCCCTTACGCAGGAGTGATTAGCCCCAGCCTACGCTGGCATTCCTTTGTATTGGAAACTGACCCAGGCATTATCTTTTATGGCCCAAATTACGACTGAACTGTCTGCATTGTGTTACTTATAAGAAAGTTGATAATGATAATAAAGAGGGTAACAGTAATAATGAGGATGAAAAGTAATTCAATAAGACTTACTGTTGTAACTCTCCTTACTGTGGGTGAGGCACAACCCAGAGGCTTTCACGCATTATCATTTGTTTCAAAACTATTGTCAGGCAGGCAATTTTATTCTTATTTAAAATAAGATAACTAACAGTCTGAGAAGCTCAGAAATATGCCCAAAGTCAAAGTGGACACTGGGAATGGAGGTAAGAGTTTATCCAAACCCTGCTAATGCAAGAGCTATAGTTCTGATGGCTGTTTTCTAGTATCTGCAATATCCATTTTCTCAGAATTCATATATGGATGGTAAAGAGCAAAAACTTACTTCCAGAGACCCTCCCTGTAACTTGCAATTCTCATTCCTCGTGGCATACCTTGTGACTAAAGTATTTAATCTGTCTACTCAAAAATAAGAACAATAATTCCTTCTTTGTGGGGTTATCATGAGGATTTAATAAGTTAACGCAAAGTATTGGCACATGTCCGTGCTGAATTAACAGTAGCTCTTTTAATTGCTACACCTTCACTGCCTTCATCATACTTTCTCATACAAGGCAAAGCTCCTATTCATTTCTCTTGCCAACTCAATCCCCACTGCCATCCGGTGTCAAGGGCTGAAATACACTATGCCCTGATTTGTAGACAATAAAGAGGAGTCTGACAGAAAGAACAGGAAAGCAAGACTAATTTGAGAAACAGCAGACCCCAAATACTCAGAGGCTATTATAAGCGTGACATCCTTCCTGAGATCTTATTTGGTCCAAGCTCCATTTTCATAAGGGGTCATTTCTCTCTTGAAAACAGTATCAGCTGCTTCTCTCTCACAGCCAACAGGCAATATTTCTGCCAAATGAAAGCAACTCTTCCCTCATCACAGTGCCCACAGCTTCTCTTCCACACATGCTTTTATCTCCTTCATCCAAACTGTCTGGTTCCAGAAACTACTGGCTCTGCAGCAATGAGGTGGGGGGGGGGAAGCAAGGACCCCTGCCTGTGTGAGGGATTCCTGAGTAGAAGGTCTGGAACAATCCATCTCAGCTGTCACATGGTGATACCAGTTAGCTGTCCCTTCTTTTTTTCATTTATTCCCCTTTCCTGAAGATAGAGCCAGGGGTGACAGCATCTTCTCTCCTGGTGGTTGCCTGTATTCTGTGTCTTCTGGGACTATCTCAGACTGTGATCAAAGGTACAGAACTAGCCTCAAAACACTGAAGTGGTTTTTAAAAGCAGATTTTTAAAAATTTTTTAATTGATTGTAGCTCTGTGATTTACAGAATTGCTAATGATAATTTTCCATAAACATAATTCCAACACCATACCATTACCAGTGTACCCATATTTCTCTTTTAGGGCCCTAATTTCTCTCCTTTTCAAGCCCCTCCATTCCACCAAACTCAGTTGTGTGGATCAGCTGGGCCACTTTGTTGCTTTTGGCGCTCTGTTGTTTCTGTGTTATCTTTCAGTCCCACATACGAGAGAGATCATTCTGTATCTATCCCTGTCCTGATTGGCTTTGCTTGGTATGATACTTTATTTTTTAATTTTTTTTAAATTTTAGTATGATACCCTTTAATTGCATCCAAGTTGTGGCAAATTTCATGATTTTGTTCTTTCTTAGAGCTCCATAGTATTCCATTGACTAAACCCAATTTTTATCTGTACCTGGCATTTTAATTTGTTTCCATATCTTGGCCAAATCACATAATCTGGTCAGGGCATCGACATCTACATCATTATTTAATTAACCAGGAGAATGGCCCCAACATCCTGGTCACTTTTCAATGCAGGAAGGTTTCAGATCTGAGTTGGGCATCCAGGATGGGAGGGGGACACCTAAGCCAGGTTTCCTTGCCAGTTTTTCTGTCCTCCCATGCACCACGTAGACTTCAGACAAAGTTCTCTGTCTGCTCAGAAGTAGCCAAAGAAGGGTAAAACTGGGGTTGGGTTTTTATTTAATCGCTTTCCTCTCCATTAGTTTTAGTTTTCTCAAATGTCAATGCGGAATTTGCTGGTATCATAAATAGTCACCAAAGCAGAAGAGAAAGAAAAGTGTCTGCGTCTATGAGCCGGGATGGGAGAGGAGGAGGAAGAGTCCAACTGGGTGTTTATGAAACCAAGCAGGATGCAGACTGTACTCACTGGTCTCTTTACCCCCATTTCCCCAGTCCTCATCTCAGGTGGGTGCAAGTGATCGCTCACCAGCACCCAAGTCAGTCTGCCTGCTGTAGGGATTTCTTTCTAAAAAAAAAAAAGAAGTGTGGGCTGCTCTGAACCAAAAGTGCTGAAAAAAGATGGCAGCCTATAGACTGGAGCAAGTTTCTTAAGAGTGCTTGCCTGGTCATTCTATGATCTGCCAGCCTCCGCTCACCTATGAATAAGAATCTTGGGGGTGGGAGGATTTGGAGATAATTCCTAGATATAATAAAATGTGAGACTGTCCAAGGAAAACTATTTCACTAACCTAGATACATTTTTCAGGTATCCATTTGGTGCAGAATAAGGTCTTCAAAGATGACCATATCCTGATCCCTAGCTTTATGAATTGGTTGTCATTTCTTTTCCATAGACATTTAAAAAAGGGAGGTTATCCCTTATTTTCCATTTGGTCCCAGTAAAATCACATGGGCTCTCCAAAGTAGCAAAGAGAGGATGAAAACAGGAGTTGAAGAAAACAGTGTCACTGTGGAATTGACCACAAGGAAAGCAGAAATCTAGAAAAGATGTAAAAAGGCAAGGAAGCAAATTCTTCCCTAATACCTCCAGAAGAACCATAGCCAATATGTGTGGCCTGACATAGACTTCTGACCTACAGAATAGCAACACAATAAAATTGGACTGTCCAAACCACTAAGTTTGTGGTGGTTTGTATAGTAGCAATAGAAACCTGATGCAAATAAATCTGTGATTACTGGCTGTAGTAAACAATATTGCAAGATGTGGTTCTTAAAACACACAGAGATACAGTCTGGTCTCCAAGAGGCATAACATTTAAAATACTTTCAAGGCCTGAGGAGATGGATCAAAGGGCTGGAGCACGTGTTTTGTATGCTGGAGCCTTGAGTTCAAGTGGAACAAAATAGTCTCCCAAAGCACTGATAGGGGCAACCTGGTCCCCACACACCAACATGTCTGGAGGTAATAACTTCTAAGCATGCGGCATGGCCCCCAAAGCAACAACAACAAATGTAAATACTTCCAAAAATACAAGAAAAAGTTCTACCTTTTATAGAATAGGTCATATTTCATGGTTTTACTTTCATATCAATTCTTATACATTTTGCTGTATCTCTGGCTAATTTCCTGATTCCCTCTGAAGATTCATTCTCTGTGCTGTGCCCTGGAGGGGGTGCTCTGTGACCAGACCTAGCCTTCTCAGCTCCAGCAGGGTCCCTGATAAGAGCTCAGACCAGCTGGGCACATGTCTTACTCTGACTGTGGGGCTCTCCTTAAATTCTGCACCAGAGGCACCTCACGTGCCTTACCAATAACACTGAGGAAGAAAGAAGAAACTCTCCTGAGTCCAGGAACTGCTTTGCATTGTATATGACATCCCAAAGACGATTATAAATTTCTAAACATTTCTTAGAGGCTTCCCCACTCCCGGGGACATGGTCAACTATGTCAGAAGTCATGGCTGAGAAAGGACAAGTCAAAGACATATGACCAGTCGTCCCCAGATTGCCCCTGGATTGATATTTATCCAGTGATAATAATGCAACTCTGCTATATGCAAATTACATACAAATATAAATGCCACACTCCACAGGGGTCTCTTTTTCTTTGTTTTATTTTTTTCTGGCTTCTAAAGCAAATCCAGTTTAGAAAATAAAAAATAGAAAATAATCCTATGGTGGGATAACATTTGCTTATATATATCTGCACCGCTACCAATATCCCCCAAAGTACTCAACTGCCTGAAGTGATAAGTTCATGCTGAAGGACTCAGTGACCTTGCCTAGAGACAGGCAGCATTGGGTGAACTACAAAGGTGCTCACTCCTGCCTCTCTCTGTGGACCTGAGGAAGCAAGTGACCTCACCTCTAAGAAACCTTCCTTGCTCCCTAGTCCTTTTTCCTCTCTTGCTAAAAGCCCACTAAGAGTCTGGTGCTATATTTTCTGTGTTATGAGTAATGCTCAATAAACATATATGCAAAAGTGAGAGCAAGAATAAAATTGATAAGTCCCAACCCAGGGGAAATGCAACAACAATAATAATTGTCATAGTAAAATTCAGACAGAGCAGCCATCATATAAGACCACAGCTGATTAAGTAAACTATGACTGGCTGAATTTAGACAAATCTCCTGTTAGCTTCAGGAATGTACCCACATTGCTATCCCACAGTATTTTTAGACTAAACAACAGAAAGAAGACTGCTAGGAAGAAGGTAGGGTTAGTACTCAGAATAAGACTACAAGGAATTCTTTTGTTTAGGAGCTAAACACGGCAATGCTTGAGGGTTACTTCTGGCTCTGCACTCAGAAATCACTCTTGATGGTGCTCAGGGGACCATATGGGATGCTGGGGATTGAGCTGGGCAAGAAGAGCACTTTTCACTGTACTATTTCTTGGCCTCAAGACCGCAAGGAATTTTAAAAGTTGGGCTTTCCCTGTAAAATATTTGTTTATTGCACATAAACAGGAACTCCACACAGTCACTGACAATTTTAGAAAAAATAAATCTTGGGATTGGGGATATGGCTCAGCTTTTATCACAGGCTTCAAATGTGTTAGGCCCCTGGGTTCGATTCCTGGCATCACATCATTAAATAAAACTCCCCAAAACCTCATCTTGAGGTGTATTTGTAGACCAATATTTCTCTCCGGAGGGCAGTGCCAGGCTTACCTGAGCAGGAAAGAACCAGAAGAAAAGGTTGCTGTTGTAGGTCTGGTTCACTGTGAAGTAGCCTGCATAACTCTTCCCATTCATTCCTGGGAAAGGAGCAACCAAACTCAGCCGCCTTGCTGGTGGGATAAAAATCATTAGGCAGGGGTTAGAGAAAGCATGTGATAGAAATCATCTCTCTCAGCCAGATGACTTCCAGGGGCCAGGTCTGAGATGATGCAACTGGCCATAAGACACTTAACATAGTGATTCCGGCTCTGGCCAATTCTACACATTTAATGCTCACAACTGAGAAAGACAAAGACCTTGGAAGCATCTGTGTAGTTGTTGGGGTCATACCTGGAAGTGTTAAGGATGCTCTTGGGAAGGCTGGGTCTAGAGGGCACCCACCTTGCTCAGGAGCCATGAAGGTTATCTGACATCCAGTCTGACTATGATGGCACTCACAGGTGCCATACCCAGTAGCGAAGGGTTCACAGCTCACAATAGTGGTGTTCACGGACCAACAGGGCTTTAACTAGGATGCTTGGGGACCATGCAGTGCTGGAGCTCAAACTGGGGGCCTTACATGTGCTAGATATGTCCTTTACCACTTGAGGCATCTGCCTGCCCCCTCACCCCACAAATAATTTATCTGCTCTGTGGTTTGTTTTGAAAGATAAACAAAATTTGCTTGCCCTCAACTCCACTCCTTAGTAAACCACGGCATTACACTCCTGCATTCCCGTTCCCACTGTCATGAAAGCAGAAGGCTTTCCATGATGTTCCTTCCATGAAGGACATTGATTCAGGCACATGGGGAGAAGAGCAGTGAGGGAGGGTGGAAAATAGAGGATGGTGGAAAGCAGAGGTTGGTATTCGATGACTTCCTGGCTAGCAGGACAGCAATAAACAGGAGAACAGGATAGTTGTCCATGGCAGAGGACCCAGTTGTTTTTTTTTTTTTTTGGTAACCCAGGGCCAGACCAAGGAAGGGGCCAGGCCTTTGGCAGTCAAGACCCCCCAAGAGGAAATAGCACTCATAAGAGCTCGCACTTCAGTGGCCTTCAACCACTATGGGCAGGAGATGAGAAAATTGAAGGGTAAAGAGGTTCATGGTGACCTACAGTCCCATAGCCAGTGAAAGATGGCTGGGATTTAAACCTGACAGACAGCCAGACAGAAGAGTTGGTTCCTACCCCAGCCTGTCCTACCGTGTACTGAGTCCCTGGAGCTACAGGTGGCAGGAGGGAAGTAGAAACATGAGTGGATTCACAGAAAAGAAGACAGATAAAGGGACAGTGAGGCAACGGGGAGAGTGTACATGGGGATGAGAGATAAGGCAAGTGTCTCTGAAAGCAATGTAGGCCTTCCAATTGTTCTGTATAATCCTTCTATTGGGAGGGAGGCAACACTCAGGAATCCAGTGGCCACTGCACGCTGCTTGGCCAATGTTCAGGGTCAGCAGTATTGCCAAAGCTCAGGGGGTCATGAAGTGACAGGTTCAGTCTTGGAGCCTTGCACATGCCGAGCACACTCCCCTCCGAACTCACTTCTTATGCCTCTGTGTAATACTTTAGTGGTGGATGTGAGTCACTAGATATCTGTCCAAACCAACAGAACGTGCAATGCCCGGTGGTAGAGACAGAAGAGAGTCTAGAATCTTGTCTTGAACATGGTTGACTGAGATTTGATCCCCAGCATCACATATGGTTCTGTAAAAGACTCTGGGTGCTTACGACATGTCAATGCAGGTTGCTCATGAGTGTGCTGCTATAGGGGTAACCTTTACAGGTGGGGTCCCATGTGGGATGGGAAGCAAATGGGCAGTCAGTATATTCTACTCAATTTTCTTCTGAACCTAAAATTGCTCTCAAATTGCTCTCATTCCTGTTAACATTTTTTCCTGTTTCTTTTTGAGCCACACTCAGAGTGCTCAGGGCTTACTCCTGGTTCTGTACTCAGGAATCAGTCCTGGTGGGGTTTTTGGGGGGGGCGATATGGGGAACCGCGAACTGAAACCTGGTCAGCTGTGTACAAGGCAAACACTCTACCTGCTGAGCTCCCTTTCCAGATCCTACTAAGTTTAAAAAGAGAACTCGAGCCCCTGGAGCTGCAGATGGCAGGAG
The DNA here is from genome assembly GCA_021461705.1 of Cryptotis parvus. Classification (NCBI taxonomy): domain Eukaryota; kingdom Metazoa; phylum Chordata; class Mammalia; order Eulipotyphla; family Soricidae; genus Cryptotis; species Cryptotis parvus. The sequence goes on from JAJIBD010022189.1 coordinate 179,723, forward strand.
GGAAGTAGAAGTGAGAGTGAATTCACTTAGTGGGAATGTTTCTTCTTCTGTTAAGAAACATTCCAGCTAAGTTTTTTTTTTAAATTACTCATTCAAGGAAAGTTCTTCCAGTTTGAAACTAATTCAGCTGGTAACTGGTGAGCCAGCCTAAGTAGGTAAGAAAACTGGATCCTTCATGCATTGAAGCTTTGGCTGGCTGTTGTTGGGTCCCAAACAAACATCTCATCTTGAGAGTCTGACTTTCCCAGCTCTTTCCCACTCAAGCATTCAGTGACTGCAATGTCACAGTGAGAATATTTTCCTTCCAGGAAGCAGGGTATGGCTCAGGACCAGTGCCCAGAGCCTGTTGGTGAACTTTTCCCTGCACATAACATTTTTTGGGCTACAAGGACCTTATGCAATGAACAGCTGCTCACAGAAATTAGCCTCTAGCCAGCCCCCTCAGCTCTTAAATGGTGGATTGCAACCCTATCTGGGATCACATATCTGAATATGGGAATCATGAAAAATTGGGCAGTTATCAGGGATTTCTGAATGTTCAACAGTCAAGAAAATAATTCAAAATCCAAGGTATCTTGAACCCAAGGTTTTTTCTTGGGTTCTCCAAACAGGCAGTGCTTGCCTGTTTGGAGATTTCGGAGAGGGAAAGGGCTGAAAAGGGAAAAGTTTAGGCAGCCCCATCCAGGCCCTTGATGTAGGTTTCAGCACTATTGGGCATTGCCTAACTGAATGAGATAATCTTACTTTCTACTCTCCTCTTCCTCCTCCTCATTATCATCCTTCTCCTTTTCCTCCTCTCCTCTTTCTTTCTCTTCTTTTTTATGGGGGGGTCATGCCTGGTGGTGCTCAAGGTTTATTCCTGGCTCTACACTCAGGAATCACCACTGGCAGGGCCTGGGGACCATTGGGATACCAGGGACTGAGCCCAAATCAGTCACATGCAAGGCAGGTGCCTTACCTGCTGCACTGTAACTCCAGTCCACAAACAAAACTTACACATTTGTTTTAAACTAGATTTTATTATCAATTTTAATTATATAATAATAAACTTATTATTATAAATAGTAAATGTTTTATTTGTGGAAAGATAGGTCTACAGCTGAATCTCAACAAAACTATGTTCATGAAAAATGAACTAGTTCCAGAGGTCCCATTCACTCTCAATGGAACAAACATCTCTGAATGCAGCAGTTATGCGTACCTAGGTTGAGAGGTCAACATGATCACTGTATCACTGTATCACTGTTTTCCGTTCATCGTCGATTTGCTCGAGCGGGCACCAGTAACATCTCCATATGACCTGTCTCATGCAAGTAGAGCCCAAGGGCACCTGCTTGCTCCAGGAACATAAAGAGCCTCAAACCATTCCATCAAGTCATGGGAATGAGGTCTATAATTGTTACTGGTATCTGGCATATCAAATACGACACGGGTAGCTTGCCAGGCTCTGCCGTGTGGGTAGCATACTCTTGTCATCTAAAAATCCAGCATTTATTGATGAACTGCGTGGCCGCAGGAGCCAGGCTGTGATAGGCTGGTCTGCTGGGTGGAGTTCTGACGAGGGGGAAGTCCGGATGTGGAAAATGGAGGTCCTCATGGAGTGGGGGGTTGTCTGGCTTGTTGTGAGGCTCTGTTGGGGTGGTGGGCCAGGGCTAGAACCTGCCATCCCTCCCGGGTGCCTCATGAGCGGCTGGACACCTTGAGAGGTCAACATGATGAATGACCTAAACCTGAGCTGCACAGGAGGAAAAGAGCAGCATGAACTGCCTTCAAAAACATCAAAGCAGTAGCCAAAAAACAAAGAACCTCCAGCTCTGGGCACATCTCTTTGAGTCCACCGTCCTCCCTGCATTAATATACACCTCAGAGACCTAGGCCCCTACGAAAGCAGGATGAGAATACCATTTGGGTCTCCCAAAGAGGAATCGAAAGAGCCATGCTTGGAATATCATGTATCACTCAAGTGAGAGAAGGAATCCAGAGTTCCAACCTTTGTCGCTATTCTAAAATCTCATCTGCCAGAGCATCAAAAATCAGATGGGGGGCCGGAGCGATAGCCCAGCGGGTAGGGCGTTTGCCTTGCACACGGCTGGCCCATGCCGCCCGGGTTCAATCCCGGCATCCCATATGGTCCCCCGAGCACCGCGGGAGTAATTCCTGAGTGCAGAGCCAGGAGAGACCCCTGAGCATTGCCGGGTGTGACCCAAAAAGCAAAAAAAAAAAAAAAAAAAATCAGATGGGCTGGTCATATAATCTGGAGACGATGGTTGGACTAGAGCCTTTACCGATTGGATCCCATGGGATGTCAAAAGATTGCGTGGCCGCCCACCTACAAGATGGTCAGATGTCCTTATCAAGACCCTGAACGAAGTGTTCGAGGCTCTCAATATTCCTGAAAAAACAGATGCCACTGGGCTACATTGGTACGTGATAGGGTCAAATGGAAACATTACTGGCACCCGCCGAGCAAATCGATGAATAACGGGGTATCAAGTGATCAAGAAATGTTTTATTTATACCCCTATTTTATATTTTTATGGAGCAGTATAAAAATTTCTCTGTTGAAAGAGGCCACGAGTGGGGGAAAAGCTGAAGCAGTTCTGGGATAAAACACAGTTACTGGACTGGTCCTCACACCGCTACTGAGCAATGCTGCAGCCCTTTGGGAGGCTGATGAGCCCTTGTGCTCCAGTTTCTCATCCAGGAAGGGGAAATACTATTGAGAGCCCACTTAGGGAAAGCTTTAGTGAGCCCTGGTGTAGCCAATTGCCAAGGTCAGAGGCTGATGAGGATCAGAGAGCATCTAGGAGCAAAGGGTACAATGAGAGCCATGAAGATGACTCACTTGGCAGTGTTTAGGGGTTACAGCTGGGGAATGGCAGGGTGGGCCACCTCAAAGAACTAAAAGTGCAATTCCAAGAATGTTCCCTAACAAGACCTGTCCTCTCTACGAATTATTCCTTCATTTTGTACAAAAATGAGGCTCCTTTGGACTGGAGAGATAGCACAGTAGATAAGGCACTTGTCTTACACGAGGTCAACCCGAGTTCAATACTGACACCCCATATGATCTCCTGAGCCCCATTAGATATTACTTCTGAGCACTGGGCCAGCAGTAAACTCTGAGCACCTCTGGATGTGGTCCCAAAACAAAACAAAAAAAAAATGTGGCAACTTACTTCCCCATACTGGGCTTTCTGGGTGGAGGCAGAGGGAGAGTACTCCAGAACCCTTAGCATAGATAAAACTGCACATAGGTCAGGGCTTGGGCGGGGCTGGATAGGGGGAAGTGGGGGGGCAGGAAGATGATTTTCTTCGTCCTTGCCTTGCCAACCATCAGGGAGTCTAGAATTGCCCATGCTCTTTTCTAGTTCACACTATTTTTCCCAGAGAACACGGTCCAATCCAACCTCTCTAGCCCTTCCCATTCTCTTCCCAATGAGATCTAGGCCCTCTAGATGAAAAAGACAAAGGGGAAAAGAGAGGAGTATTTTAAGTAAGAAGATGTTTAGGGGAGGATGGTGTGGATTGACCATTCGCATGGGGTCACTGTCCTTTCCTCTGGGAGTGGGGACATTGATCCTCTCCACCTGCCCTGCTTCTACTCCGAGTTATTAACTCAGAAAAAGTACTTGGAGGAGGGAGATTTTATGTGAAAAGGTATTTTTCAAATTGATTAAACTTCACAAAATAAACATATTATCTACCCCACTTCAAGAAGGTAAAGTAGGGGTTGAGAGAGATGTGAATCATAAAGGGTTATACCAGCAGGACAGGACTAGAGAAAGAAGACAGAGAACAATGAGGAGAGGACAGTCAAAACAGAATGAGAAAGAACATGTGTGAAGGGAGACAAAGGGAATTGGGCGTGGAGCGGGAAGACAGACTCCCACATCTATCAGACAGACAAGCCATTCCTCAGCTTTTCAACTTGTATAACTCATGTTCCCTTCTACATCAGTGGCAATTGGGGATTGGATTTTCCTGTTGTTTTGCTTTGTTTTGGGGCCACACCCAGTGGTACTCAGGTCTTATTCCTGGCTCTGCATTCAGGGATCGCTCCTGGTGGGGCTCTGGGAAACACATGAGATGCCAGGGATCTATCCCAGGCCGGCCTCATGCAAGGCAAGTGCTTTACCCACTGTACAATCGCTCCAGCCTGCCTATTTATTCTCGTACTCCAAGGCCATAGCATGCTGACTCACACACTTGAAATGGTAATTACATTCTTGTTAAGAACTGAACATTAGTGAGTGGGTGAATGAATGCAAAGGAATGACGGGTGAATGAACCACAGCAGGACACAATGGTAATGTATTAGGCTTCGACTATTTGCCCAAAAATCTCCAAGGAAGGCATGCCTTCATAAGAGTTTAAGAAATGTAGGCCTTCTTTTCTAATCCACAAGAGTTTTATCCTGTTTCAACATTTTAAATTCCTTTAATGAAATCACAGTCAAGTAATGGCAAGTTCTTCCAATTATGATGATTTGTTATATTTTCTGAAATTCTCTTCCCCTTCCAGAATCTATTAGTGGAATGTGGAAAACAAACTCCCAAGATGAAGGAGTTGGTTTCCTCCTGCGGCCATGACTCATCATACAACTGTTTGAAAACAATTAAAACAAGGAAAGGGGTTTCTTTGAAGAGATTCCACTTCCTCCTTATTATTTACTGTGGTCACTAATGTTTGTAATAGTAACACTTTCAAAATGATTGGAATATGACCAAAAAATAGCTAGCTTAAGGCAGTTCATCAGGGTGCATTTCAAATCTGCAAAAATCCAAATCACTGTCACTGGGGACAAGATAGTACCAGTCAAAATATTGTAAGACCAAAGAGCAAAATATTTAAAATTTGTGAAAATGAAAGGCTTGTAAACATGCCAAAATATGCCTCCTAATATTCATTTTTTCTCAAAAAGTAGGGTTTATTCTAGCTCCAGAGAAAGTAAACAAGCAATTACAATTACGTGAAATTAAGCTAGCTAATTGGAGATTAAAAAAATTAAAATTCCCCTTGTATTTTTTTTTTGCAAGTGACTGTTTATCTCAGAAATGTTCCAGTACAATATTAAGACTCACATCCCTAGAGTTGGCCAATCTCAATAAACAAAAGGGACTTAGGGCAGCAAGATGACCATCTGTCCAGAGTTTCCTGAACTTTCAGTAAAGCGGATGAATAAAATTGTCCTTAATTATGTTGTCAGGCCTGCATTTGAATACCCAGATGGAGTATATTTTGGATAAGCCACTTAAAATTCTGTTCAAAGAAGTGCTGTGTAACAGAACCTGATAAAAATGACACTGAATCAGATTTAATATTTAAATGGTTGTCACTCATATGTTGGTGCAGACAACAGATTTGGCACAAAAGGATCAAGATAAAACCAGCTCCCCGAATCTGTCTTTGCTACTCTGACAACCCTAGTAGGGAAAGGTTGGTGTCTAAGAAGTTCTGGAATGAGAGGTTATGTACAATCCACTATGGTGGATTTTTCTCTGTATTCTATTTACTTCCCAGACTTGAGATGCTGACACATCAAGATCCCTTTCATTTAATGTCTTTGCTTTAGTTGTTTTCCTTATTCATTGCACACAAGTAATGTTTGCCCAAATCTTTCCCCAACACCTTCAAGTCTGAAGCTGGTCAGAGAATAATGCATCATACCTTGAACTTTAAAGTTATTGTAAGAAGATTTTCAATCCAGCACTGGCACTTACTAGCTTTAAAAAGCTCTGTGCAGGATTTTAAACTTCATGGTGTCTCACCTTTTCTGTCTATAAAATGGGAACAACCAATATGCCTGCATTACTAGGGCTGAAATGAAATGAACTAATGGGTGTATAAAGCATAAGGTCTGGATTTTAATTAGGTCTCCAATATAAATTCTACAAATATTATCTATTACAGATATGTACTGGGAATATAATTACTAAATGTTAGTCATTTGTTATATTTAGGATTATTCTTATTTGCCCTAGGTTTTTCTCCCCTTTATTGGCCACACCCACTGGTGCTCAGGACTAACTCCGGGCTCAGCATGCAGGAATCACTCCTGGTGGATTTGGGGGCCATATGGGATGAGGAAAGTCAAGCCCGGGTAGCCATGAGCAAGGCAAGTTCCCTACCTGCTGTGCTATCTCTCTGGCCCCACACTAATTTTTATCTCCTAGACTATGTCTCACAAGCAGCTGGGCACAGGGAGAGCAAGTAGCAGCTCTGCGCCATATCTGAGAGTCTCTGGTTCAGCATACCTGGGCCGGATTGAAAAAAAAACTGCTGCAGGCTGGCTGTCAATGATCTGGGCTGTGATAGTCTGGTCTGCTGGGTGGAGTTGTGCTTGTGAGGTGCCCTGGAGGCATGGTGGGTTCCTAGCCCTGGCCTGCCAGCCCAGCAGAGCCTCACAACAAGCCAAACCACCCTCCCCTACTCCATGGGGCCCACCATTTTCCACATCCGACTTCCCTCTTGTCACAACTCCTCCAAGCAGACCAGACTATCACAGCCCGGATCATCAACAGCCAGCCTGCAGCAGTTTTTTTTTTTCAATCCGCCCAGGTATGCTGAACCAGAGACTCTCAGACATGGGGCAGAGCTGCTACTTGCTCTCCCTGTGCCCAGCTGTTCGTGGAGGCGTCTGGGGAGGCATGGCGGGTTCTAGCCCTGGCCTGCCACCCCAGCAGAGCCTCACAACAAGCCAGACCACCCTCCCCTACTCCATGGGGCCTGCCTTTTCCACATCTGGTCACAACTCCACCCAGCAGACCAGACTATCACAGCCCGCTCGCGTGGCCACTAGCGGCCACGCGGTTCATCAATAAATGCTTTATTTAAAGGTGACTACAACAGTATGCCAATCGCACGACAAGCCTGGCAAGCAGCTCGTGTAGTATTTGATATGCCAAATACCAGTAACAATTATATTAGGTCATTCCGTGACCTAATATAATGGTTTGAGGTTCTTTATGTTCCTGGAGCAAGCAGATGCCTTTGGATTCTACTAGCATGAGACAGGACATATATTGATATTACTGGTGCCCGCTCTAGCAAATAGATGATTAACGGGAAGATAGTGATAGTGATAGACTATGTCTATAAATATAGTTTTCTTCTAAAATTTATCAATATTTTTCTTCTAAATATTACTAGATGGTTTCTAAACCCATCTCTACTTCTATTACCTGTGTTCTCTTAGGTAAATCCTATAAAATGCGCAAATCTAAAAATGTTCCCTATGGCTTTCTTATGAATAAATTTACTTCCCCTTTCAGTTCCAATCTAAATGAGCTTCTTTGATTTACTGTTAATGAATATAATCCAAGTCCTTTTATAACTATTATTATAGAAGGTAAAATAAATTCATGGGATCTAATTTGGTAGGTTTGTATTAATAGTAGTTTGATATATGTGTTACTGAAGAAAAGAACACAAAACGTGGAGATATTAAAAGCTAATCTCAACAGATAATTTATTTTTGCTTTTAAATTTTTTCTTTCTTGGGGCCAGAGGGATAGTTCAGCAGGTAGGGCATTTGCTTTGCACATAGTCAACCTGGGTTTGATTACCTGGCTTCCCATATAGTCTCCTAAGCACTGCCAGAAGTAATTCCTGAGCATTGCTGAGTGTGACACTTCCAAAAAAAATATATATATATTTTTCCATATATATATTTTTTCATACTCTTATGAATATGAAATACAAGAGTATATAAGAAATACAAGAGTATGCCACCCGCACGGCAGAGCCTGGCAAGCTACCCATGTTGTATTTGATATGCCAAATACCAGTAACAATTATAGACCTCATTCCCATGACCTGATGGAATGGTTTGAGGCTCTTTATGTTCCTGAAGCAAGTAGATGCCCTTGGGCTCTACTTGCATGAGACAGGACATATGGAGATGTTACTGGTGCCCGCTCGAGCAAATCGACGATGAAAGGGAAGACAGTGATACAGTGATATTTTTTCATATATATATATTTCATGGCCTGGATTTCGCCATGAACCAGAGACACAGATACACGGGGCAGAGATGCTACCAGCTCTCCCCCATTATACGCAGCTGCAAAGTGGCCACATGTTCATCAGTAAATGCAAGAACGGAGAGCCTACCTACTACCAAGAGTATCCCACCTGCACGGCAGAGCCTTGAAGCTACCTGTGTCATAATTGATATGCCAAAAACAGTAACAATTATAGTAACAAATATATCAATCATTCACGTGACCTGAACAAATGGTTTGAGTCTCTTCTTGTTCCTGGAGCAAGCAGATGCCCTTGGGCTACACTAGCACATGATAGGGACAAATGGAGATGTTCCTGGAACCCGCTCAAGCAAATCAATGATGAACAATAGGAAGACAAGTGACACAAGTGATATGTGTGTGTATCACTTGTTTTATATATATATATATATATATATATATATATATATATATATATATATATATCACTTGTTTATATATATACTGCCTTCCCATTCATCATCGATTTGCTCGAGTGGGCCCCAGTAACATCTCCATATGTCTTGTCTCATGCTAGTAGAGCCCAAGGGCATCTGCTTGCTCCAGGAACATAAAGAACCTCAATCCATTCCAGAATGAGGTCTATAATTGTTACTGGCATTTGGCATATATATCAAATACAACACGGGTAGCTTGCCAGGCTCTGCCGTGCAGGTAGCATACTCTTGTAGACATCTCTAAGTCCAGCATTTATTGATGAACCGCTGGACTGTGATAGGATGGTCTGCTGGGTGGAGTTCTGACGAGAGGGAAGTCCGGATGTGGAAAATGGAGGCCCTCATGGAGTGGGGGGTCGTCTGGCTTGTTGCAATGCTCTGCTGGGGTGGTGGGCCAGGGCTAGAACCCGCCATCCCTCCTGGGCGCCTCGTGAGTGGCTGGGCACAGGGAGAGCAAGTAGCTGCTCTGCCCCATGTCTGTGAGTCTCTGGCCCGGCATACCTGAGCTGGATTTAAAAAAGACTGCTGCAGGGTGGAACTCGATGAGCCGGGCTGTGATAGGCTGGTCTGCAGGGTGGAGTTCTGACGAGAGAAGTCAGGATGTGGAAAATGGAGGCCCTCATGGAGGTCATCTGGCTTGCTGCAAGGCTCTGCTGGGGTGGTAGGCCAGGGCTAGAACCCGCCATCCCTCCTAGGCACCTCGTGAGTGGCTGGGCACAGGGAGAGCAAGTAGCTGCTCTGCCCCATGTCTGTGAGTCTCCTCACGCATGGTGAAGAGTTTATATATATACTCACAAGTGATATACATATTAATATATATAACAACCTATATTACTGATACAAATTTTTGCCTTGTTTTACATAGAGCATGAAAGAATCATAAAAAGATTGAGATACTACTGGCTACACTAATAGAGTTTTTAACCTTTCCTTAGAAGAGATACAGTGAAACATGGAACCAATATCTATATCAGGAATAGACTCCAATATATACTTAAGACAAAAGAATGCTTCCTCGTTCTAAACCAGCCAGAAAGAAAAAACATGCTGCCATCCTATTGGCTACTAGATTATGTCAAACGAAGACAAGTGCCTCGACTTCAAACTTCCATATGGAGTTTTTTAGAATTTTTTTGTCATTAAAAGGATCATTGCTCTTAAAATTTCAGTACCACTTATGTTGTCTCAGAACATCTACCAATCTTCCGACTTCATTGAACATGGGTATATTTCAGTATCTCTGAGCAAATATCAGTGTCTCCATCTCTGTGCAAGAGAAGTATGTTTTTATATATTTAATTGCTACCTCTGTAATCAATGTTCCACCTCTGTTGTATTAAAGAAAATCAATAAATTTGATCTGGCTGGGAAGATGGCTTATACTGTGAAGTACCTACCTTCATACAACAAGAAGCCAAGATTTCCTTCACCACTACCAGGTCTGACTCCAAAGACTCCACCCAAACAAATAAAAACCCTAAATACCTTATCTTCTATCTCCTTGCTGATCACCAGCCTTCATTTCCTTGCTTCCTTTCGTAAACAACTCCTTAAAATAGCTGCTAGGTATGATTTTATAGTTTAGGAACCACTGAGACCCAGAAAGATTAAGTAATTTTCCTATATGGTGACTAACTCAAGCTTGAGTAAGCATTAAAAGCAGACAGTTCATAAGTTTTCATCTCTGATGATACCAAATAACAGCTTTTTATTAATAACAATATAAAACCCTGCTACCAATAAATAATAGCCATTTGGAAGCACAAGATGGAGATCAGTTTATAGGCATAAGGAGTTTTTATGTGCATTTTCTCATCTGAGTCTCATAACGTACTGGAAACTTGGCTACATTACTAAAACTATTTCATGTTAATGAGGAAATGAAAGCCTCATTTGTTTGGGTGCTTTGCAGCGAGGGAGGTTCCAGAACAGTATCTGTGAACATATATACCCTATAGCAAGGACAAGTCCTACATCAACCAGGTGGTGTCTGAGTGATCCCCATAAATACTTGATTTCTTTGGGGGTCCATTTTCTTGTGTGCAGAATGGTTTCCTGAGATGCTTGTGTGAGCTTATGTGGAGTATCTGGAAGTGGTCACTTGTATTTAGTAAATTCTTAGATTAGTATTGACTTCACAAATACCTAGCTGTGGGCGAGTAAATACTAGTTTTGTAAACAGAAATGTACGATTTTAAATAATTGGCCCCTGGTGTATTTTCACATTAGCCACTGGCTCTGCTGTCAAATCACAGTATTTGAAATGAAACAATTTAGCAAAATACTGGGATGTATTTCAAATCCTATACAAAGATTACTTTAAATATCCAAACAAAAAACTTTGCTGTCTATGAACCTCAATGCCCCAAGTGAAGTCCAGCTGCACTGCAACCGTGTGTGCAAACACCACAACCTGCTGTGAGCTTCACCACAAAAAGAAACAGTGGATAAACAATTTCACAACATTGTTTGTGTTACCTTTTTGAGATCTTTGGCTGCAATATACGGAGAAAGAAATAATGGCTGTCCTGCATCTCCCTCTTTTGACTCTGGAACCTTGACGTTTTTGTACAGGGTGCGAAACAGTCCATCCCCACTGGAGCTAAGTGTTAGCAGGATCAGTGAAACAATTGCCTTCCACATGGCACCAGTCATTCTCTTTATACCTAGAAGGAAAACAAAACATGTGATTTCAAATGGCCCCCAGCTATAAACATTTACTTAGCCCATGTGCATGCAAGAAATTCATTCAATCACTCCAAATTAAAACACTTCGTAAAGGTTCTTTGCTAAGTACCTTTGATGCCACCAAAGAGATCCAATTTAATTCTCCCAAGGAGAAGGATATTTATCAGTTTTCAATGTAATCAGAAAAGTAACTTCTAAACCGTGCTCCATAAAGAAATACAATACAGCATTAAATAATGTCACAAGGCAAGGCTCCGGGGTTGGTCACTAAATGAGGGTAAAGGATTTATGCTCCCAGAGGAGTGAGGGCAAGAGATTGAGACCAAATCTCAAGCCAAGAGAACCTAGCACTGTCTGACCACCGTCAGAAGTGAAAGAGAGGTGAGTGGAGCTCAGATGTGGAGAAGGGAGGAAAACATCACTGGGTGGGGAGCCATAGGAGCAAAGGGGAAACTTTAGGTTGTCCACAGGCACTTTTAAGAGGTTACAATATAAAAACAGGTTTCTTTTCTATTTACTATTTCTATCTCTTACAAATCACTAGATTTCACATTCAGGAACAAAAAAGAAACACCTAGGGTGAAAATGAAAATAACTTTAGGTGGCCATCATGGTGCAGTGTATACAGAGATTAAATTATATTCCTGTACAGCTAAATCCTAACATGCTATAACACGTACTAAATCCATTCAACGTTACATCAGTAAAAAAAAAAAAAAAAATTAAATGACCAGCACACACGTGACAGAGAAGGAAGACAGAAAGGATTTTGCTAACCTTGCCAAGTCTCCACCCCCACAGCTAATTGATAAATTCAAGAATTAGGCGTCAGATTTTTTGAGCACAGAAATCTTCACGGATCTTCAAATCTATTGTTTTCTAAGAGTGTTCATTTTGGATTATACCAATAATGGCTTAAAAGTGTATTTAACTAAACATATAAATTATATTTATAAAGTGCTTTCTGAATTTTTTTAGCTGATTTGAACACAATACAATAAGAAAGTCTGAGATGGTTCCAAGCAGAACTCAGAGAATGGGACAAAGCCAGAGATACTCGGCTGCAATGTTACAGGCCAGACGGTGATTGTTTGCAGAAAGATGTGGGGCTGAGATATGTACTGTTTAGCTAAGGGTGCCTGGAACCACCAGGGCTACACCTAGCTATGCTGGGGATTAGACTCTGGGTCTGCACATTCAGAGCATGTACTCGAGGGCCTAGAGAGCTAGTACAGTGGGTACTGACAGCACTTGCCTTGCATGTAGCTGACCTGGGTTGGATCCCTAACACCCCAATGGTCCCTGAGCATTGCCAGCAGCCAGGAGTAAACCCTCAGCAGAGTGAGGTGTGTCCCCCAAAACAAAACAAAGCATGAATCACAGCCCTTACAACCATCTCCCTAGATCCAGTGTGACTAACTTTAGACAAGAAAAAAAATCATAGATGTGCCTCATCCATGAACCCCAGTGAAGGTAGGGCTAGGACAAGGACAGGTCAGAGGCAGATGCAGGAGGTGGCCTTGTCTTTGTTCTCATAGTTTGCTACTTTGTTCTGCAGAAATTTTTAAAATATATTTTCCCAAATTTCATTTAGGCACTATGTTTGGTTTATAGACTTCATTCCGGAATAGATTGAGGCTCTTTATGTTCCTGGAGCAAGCAGATGCCTTTGGGCTCACTAGCATGAGACAGGACATAGGAGATGTTACGGGGCCCGCCGAGCAATCGAGATACGAGACAGGTACAGTATAATGATACCATGTTTTGTAATGTTGTTAAGAATAGTTTCAACATACAATGCCCCAATGTCACACGGACTACCAGATTGTCAACGCCTCCCCACCAATGTCCCAAAGCCCCCACCTCCACTGCCCCCTGTCACCACCCTCCCCTCCCCACCTCCTGTCCCACCCACTTGACCTTTGAGTGCGCTTATTTTTTTAAATTACAAAAAAATATTATTTTATTAGTGAGTTGTGGGCACACATTTTAGTTTCAAATTCAAGACTTCACTTTAATCCTGGTAAGTAACATCACAGATGCTCTTATTACTCTGCATGCTGCTATTTACACACGATTCAAATTTTCAGCTCTTAAAGCCTAAGGAAAACACATGAAGTGACAAAAACTCCACTCTCTCAGATTTCTACTTAAAAAAGAAATAAACAATTATGCAAATATATCATGCCTATTTTTGATCAGCACTTTAAAATACCAAGCCATTAAAAGAGCTTAAGAAACAAAATGTGCACCACTCTAAGCCCATACATTTTGCATCACAGTTTGGCATCACTTGATCACTTGACATCCCGTTATTCATCAATTTGCTCGAGCGGGCGCCAGTATTTCCATTTGTCCCTGTCATACTACGAAAATATTAGTTGCAGAACATTTGAAAAGCGTTATTACACTTCCCCAATAAGTTAAAAAGTTATAATTATAGTTGGATTAAATATATAATCCATGTCAGGTCTTTCATGGCTAATAATAATTTCCTCTTATTTAAAGTAAGCAAGTCTAACTCGATATAATAAACAGCTTAAAGATACATTTGCTTATTGTTGGCAATAATAAGAAACAAAATGGATTTAGAAACTGAAATTAGGTTCTCAAGAAGCCCTAGTGTAATGACCACTTTGGCACAGGCTCAGCATTTCAAAAAACAGATGTGAATTTGTTTCTCTGATACTTTAATAACATAGCTACTTTCAAGGGATATTTGACATCAACAATCTGAGGGGATCAAGAAAACAAAATCTTTTAACAGTATTTTTAAAATGCTAGAAGTTCTTTCAATAAGAGCTTTTTTTTCCTGGGGACAGACATAATAAATCAAGCATGCCCTCTAATTTCTTAGCCTTTAAGCTGGGCTTCAAACTCATGCCATCTTTAATGGGAGTCATAAATATTTAAGTAATCACTGTAGCTACAGCACTTCTCTAGTAGTGGATTTGACTGGAAGATGTTTGTTAAAGAAAGAAAGAGATGAGACTGGTCTTGTTTTAATTGACATTAATACATAAAAGTAAGAGTTGGGTCAATTTGGGAGATCTCATTAACATTTAATAACTGATAGCGTCATGGTTTCCCAGGCAGGCGAATTAAAGCAACAACACCCCTCATTTCACACCCAGCAGTCAGAGCACCTCAGCTGTGCTTAGTTGTCATTTCCCAAAAGCTATCATGAATGGTAATTTTTTTCCTCAACATTCCTCTCAAATGTTTTTTTGTATCCCTGATTAGATTGACTCTTTTAATTTATAAAACATTTACTAGTTATTTTTAAATAAACCCCACACTACAGCCTAAAAAAATATGAAGAGAAATTATTAGCCAGGCACTTTATCCTCTACTGCAATATGAAATTATTGGTGCTATTTCCAGTTCAAATATATCACATTGAAGTATTCTTGTTCTTAGAAATGTTTTTAAACAGAACAAAGTCTGGGTAAATACAAAGCAATATTTTCAGAAATAAGCTAAATGTCAAAATATACTATTTGCCAAAATTGTCTTATTAAACCTTACACAGTTCAAAACTGTGTCCAATGTATAATTTTTATAGAAACAAAGCTATTTATCACATTGTTCTTTGGAATAATAAAACTGTCAACAAATTAAAGAATTTAAGATAAGTGAGCTACTATCTATCAAAAAGATAATATATACAGCAATTAAAATTACTCTACTGAGAATGTTTTGGAAAATAAACAAAAGCATTAGGTGATGAAAACAGGCTTTTGAACAGAAGAAATGATACTTTCATCTTATTTAATACTTTTTAAGAATTTCTGAATTTTACATAATAATTAATTTTACAATCTAAAAAATACTTTTTGGGGGTTGCTTTTTTTGAAAATTAAGTGGAGCACCTGAAAGACATGGCCAAAAGATGCTTGTTCCTTATTCCTTATTTATACCTGGTTATGACCTCCGCGTTCCTAGGAATTGGTTCTTTTTGGAATAGGTTCTTCTTTCTCGAACATTCTATAAAGATGTAGCCTAACCTCTCGAAGCCATAGAAACTCAGAGACTGAAAGTAAATTCTTTTAGGTAAGTCAGAGAGTCTAAAATGATAGTGATTATGCTGCTGCTGATGATATTTATATTTAATTTGACTAGAGTATGAACAAGTGTGTGAATAACTGAACTGATGGTACCAATCTAATGAATCGTGATATTTTAGAGAGAGACAAGATGATAGATGTTTATGCTACCCAATTCTTCCTTTAGGTGACAGAGACCTGAACTTAGAGAAGGAAATAAGTGACTTGCTTATGATTACATTGTAGGGCCAGGACTCAAAGCAAGGGTGTTTTATGGTTCTAAACCTAATCTGCTTTCCTTTCACTCTCCCATCTTTGCCTACAAATATGTTTGTACAGTCTGGCTTTTATCATCTCAATAGATAATAACTGCCTGCAATATTCCTAAACTTCTTTCATGGATCATTAAAGAATGCAGCAAAATGAATAATAAATTAAAATAAACAAACACAAGCATTTATAAGTAACTCTTACTAGGGGAATAAGCATTTAGAAACCAGTTTTCACAAAACTTGGATCTACCACGACTCACTCCATGGACTTTGGGTAAGAAAACTGATGTCTCTGGGTCTGAATGGGTATGTTAGATCCAATGGTTAGAATTTCAGGAACTTTGAGAGCCATATGTCCAACATAACTACTGTTAAAAGCTAAACAATGAACATTTACTATTAAATAGCTTATAGTAATAAATAACAATTCAAAAAAGGGAAACATAAATGATACTCAAAAGTAATCATTCCTAATCATTTTATTAGATATGACCATTACCTAAGCTTTAGAGTTATATTGATGTATTTAAAGGATAGGTTATACAGTGATTTACTGACATGTATTTCTCAACGTCTCATTGAGAGCCTAGAATCAGTCAAGGAAGTCAGAAAATCAGGCTCTTTCCCTGAAGAGAAAGAGCCTAACACTGCTCTCTTTTTTGGTGACTTTCTCCAACAAACATAATCAGTTCTACTACTAACACAAATCCATGAACTTATAATAAGAGACAAGTACAAGTTCTTCTATTTAAAATATCTCAGTCACCTCTCAAGATTATTCAAGCACATCTAAAGCATTTGAATTCTATAATGAAGGGGCTATTGTGCAACCCTGAATTCAATATGATGCAAATCCTAAAACTAGCTGTTTTGTTAGAACATTTTCTATGCAAATAAATGGTAAAAAAAAGCTATTCTTTTTAGAGACCCTGCATTCACCATTCTAAATACAATATTTTAATTTCTAAAACTGATATTTGAAAAGCTGCCTTCCAGAGAGGACACATACAAGGCACTAAAGGTGACTGTCACCTTTTGCTGAAGCAGCACTGAGACTTCAGGGTCTATCTCCTTTTTGCAGGTGGGCCCCCTTGCATCACACAGTGTGGTCTAATCTTGCTAATGAGTTAGTGGTCACTATCTCTGCCATTGCATGCTGAACTCACAGGAAAGAGGGAGAAACAGCAGATATGTGACAGAGGCTAAAAAGCATCAGGAAAATATTACAGAAAATATTACAAAATAATAATGTAATTCTATCTAACTTTAACCTAAGTGCAATGGGAAACTCTTAAGGGTGGGAGTTTACTAGTTGGGGTTGTGAAATATCAAATGACTGCTATGAAGCAAGGAGAATTCAGGATGGAAATAGGACAGCAATTAGAATGGGAGGCAAGGACCCAAGAGAGGAAAGAGACCTTGGCTAGAGCAGCAGGGGATGTAGTGAGAAGCTGGGAGCTACATTTTTTTTTCTTTTGTGGTCACAATCGGGCAATACTCAGGGGTATCCTGGCTCTACACTCAGGAATTACTCCTGGTAGTGCTCAGTGGAGGACCATACGGGTTGTGGGGGTGGGGGGGGCACATGCAAGGCAACCCCCTACCCACCCACTGTGCTATTGCTCCGGCCCCCTAGGAGCTAAACTTTGAAGCCAGCAGTTGCTAATAGACTAGGTGTGCAGTATTGAGGGTGTTAAAGTTGCAAATGATAGAACGACAGTTTTACCTGCAAAGAAATAAAAATCATGCACTTTGAGCCTTCTGTATCATGGATTTCTGGTATATTTTCCTTCCATTTTGAAATATTTGAAGGGATGGCTGAAGCCATCATCCTTGAAGACTAAGTCTCATGGCCAAGGCAGTGCTTTCTAATGAGAAAATCTGTACTGTTTTTGCTGAAGTACACACTGTTCTATTTTAAAGATTGATCTCTTTTATGCTGCTTGCAGTGACTAAGTACTTCACATATAAAATGGGGACATACCTGGGTAAGACTGACACAATAGATGAGCATATCTGGCCTTGGGAAATTCTGCCATACCCTCATTTTAGCATCACTCCCCAGGGTGACACAAAACTCCTCTATGATGGTGATGATGATGAGGAGGAGGAGGTGGCGGAGAACAACAAAGATAATGACGGGGCCAGAGGGATATTCCTGTGGGTAGGGTATTTGCCTTTCACGCAGTCAACCCGGGTTTGATCCCCGGCATCTCATAAGGTCCACTTAGGACTGCCAGGAGTAATTTCTGGGTGCAGAGCCAGGAGTAACCCAGAGCATCACCAGGTGTGACCCAAAGAGCAAACAACAAACAACAAACAAACAAACAAATGATGATGGAGTAATCACAAAGTGACACTCCCATGGAATTTGAGGTCCCATACAGACAGACATGTCCAAACCAGCCCTCCAAAGATGGGGCTGCAGCGATAGTACAGTGGGTAGGGCATTTGCCTTGCATGAGGCCGACCCAGATTCCATCCTCAGCATCCCATATGGTCCCCCAGCACCGCCAGGAGTAATTCCTGAATGAAGAGCCAGGAGTAACCCCTGAGTATTGCCAGGTGTGACCCAAAAAGCAAAAAAAAAAAGATGAGAGCTGATCATGAAAACTAACTGCTAAGATCAAAACTCAAACCAATCATAGGATCTTCACACAGATAAGGAAGGGGCAGCAAAGTCAAGGTCACAAATTCGCAGGAACAAAAGAATGCAGAGCTGAATCTCTTCATTAAATATCTAAAAATTTTGCCCAGTATCTAAAGCAGAGACAGCACTGAAAGCCTCTACGCACTCTCCATTGCTTATGTCAGAAGTTTCCTAACACAAAACACAACTATTTCCACTTCTTCATTTGAGTGAAGAAAAAAAAACTATATATTTTTTTTAAAAAAACTATTTTTTAAAGCAAAAAACTGAAATCCTTTTTTCCTTCTATAGTGTAGATTCTTCTGGGTCTAGAGGGTTTTACATAGTCCCCTCTTCTATCTTCCCCTTAAATATTGGGGTTCCCAAGTATCCTGTCATTGGTTCACAGTGTCTCTCTCTCCCAGTGGTCTCATCACTGTCAGCAGCTCCTTCTGCTGACACCACTCAAAAATCACTGCTTAGGCACGTCTCTCCCACTGCCTGCAAGACATGTTTGCCTGTTGTCCCGTGAGCCAAAACCTCAACCTGTCAAAATGCAATCTATTCCCTCTACTAATAGAGAGTGGATTGAATGCAACCATTTATTTCTGTTTCCTTGTGAAACCCTCTAAAGTGAAAGCAAAGCCATTTTTCACAGACGTAAATCCCAAGGTTTAGAAAACAGGAAAGACAGACCAGGCAGATGAAATTCTCGTGTGCTGTCAGAAAATGTAATCAAAGAAACAGTTTGCAAAGAATAGAACAAAGTATAAATGAGGAGCAAGTCAATTCCCAGTGCAGCATCACAGAAAAACTCCAGGGTAGACGGCAGCTTGGATGTTGGAGGAAGCAAAGTCAGGGATGGGTGCTGGTGAAAGCTGGAGATCCAGCTGCCATCCCCACTCAACACACAACGAGAGACTTACTCTGTAGAAGATACCGATAACTGGAAACTGAAATATTCATTTCCCAGAGAAACTCTAGGCTTAAGAATATTAGAGAGAGACAGAGAGACAGAGAGAGACATAGACAGAGAAGAAAAGAAAAACTGCCTGCAATAGAGACAGGCTGGAGGAGGAGGGAAGGGATTGTGGGAACACTGGTGGTGGGAATGGGGCACTGGTTCAGGGACCGGTGCTGGAACACTGTATGACTGAGACCCAATTACAAGCATATTTGTAATTGTATATCTCATGGTGGTATAATAAAAAGGAATATTATAAAAGGTAGAAAATAAGGATCTAAATATACACTAAAATAAAGTATATAGATACACCCTGGTTTCTTAAATTATTAGTTTCCAAAGCACTGGCAGACGATACTTTATTCCTATATCCCTCACTCTATAAATGCTTGAGATTAGAGGTGACTGCAAGAGTATTCCACCCACATGGCAGAGCCTGGCAAGCTACCCTTGTCGTATTTGATATGCCAAATACCAGTAACAACTATGGACCTCATTCCTATGACCTGATAGAATGGTTTGAGGCTCTTTATGTTCCTGCAGCTAGCAGATGCCTTTGGGTTACACTAGCATGTGACTGGACATATGGAGATGTTACTGGTGCCCACTCAAGCAAATCGATGATCAACGGAAAGACAAGTGATACCTCACTGTATGACTGAGGAGTTTTCTTCACAATAACTAAGGCTTCTCAGAGAAAGGATATATAGGCACTGATGTGAAGTGGTTCTTTAATTTAGGGGGTTTTTTTGAGGGGAGGCACACCCAACTCTGGAATTACTCCTGGCAATGTTCGAGGACTGTATGGGGTACCGGAGATCAAACCCATGAAGGCTGTGTGCAAGGCAGTGCTCTACCCACTACACTTTCTTCCTAGCCCCACTGAAGTAAGACTGCGGTGAAATGTCTTTCCTGAACCCCGACTCCCCCAAATCAGCTGCACCGAGTCAGGGAACAGCCGAACAAACCATTTGGTACAAATGAGCTTCCAAGCACATATCTAGCTGATTTAGTTTCTCATCCCTAGTAAAAAATACAACAAAACCAAACACTAGACTTTGGAAGACATGTCCAATTTAGAAGACAAAAAGAAAATATTAGGGCCAGAAAGATACTACAGGGTAAAAGATCCTTGTCTTCCCCTGGCAGACTCGGGTTCAATTCCCATCAATATGCTCCCACCTGAACAGTGCCAGGAGTGCAATTCCTGAGCACAGAGCCAGGAGTGAGTCCTAGGCACTAACTGAAACCAACCAACCAACCAACCAACCAACCAACCAACCAACCAACCAACCAACCAACCAACCAACCAACCAACCAAGAAATCAGTATAAAATAGAATGTATTGTGTAGGTAAGTCTTTATATAAACAGACAACTATCTTTCAGGTGTAGGAGAAAAACTTGCTTTAAGAAGTAATTAAGGGGCCAGAGTGATAACACAGCGGGTAGGGCATTTGCCTTGCACATGGCCAATCTGGGTTTGATTTCCCGGCATCCCATATGGTCCCCAAGCACCATCTGTGCAAAGAGCCAGGAACAACCCTGAGCATCGTCAGGTGTGACCTAAAAAAAGCAAAAAAAAAAAAAGTTATAAATGTCAAAAATGATGAACAGGCTGTTGTTTTAAGAGGAAATAAAGGATAGAACATGCTCTGGAAAAGCAAGCACAGTGTTAGCATTTTTTTAAAATTGATTTAAAGAAAGAGTCATA
Organism: Cryptotis parvus; assembly: GCA_021461705.1. Classification (NCBI taxonomy): domain Eukaryota; kingdom Metazoa; phylum Chordata; class Mammalia; order Eulipotyphla; family Soricidae; genus Cryptotis; species Cryptotis parvus. Next base: position 200,499 of record JAJIBD010022189.1, read on the forward strand.
GAAGATGGCTGCAAGGATTGGAACATGTGCCTTGCATAAGGGAGACTGGATTCTCTGTCTCTGGCAGAGAGTATGGTCCCCCCATGCACCACGGGAGTGACCCCCCAAGCAACAAACTGGGAACAAACCCTGAACGCTGCCATATATGGCCCTTTAACAAAACCAAAAAAAAAAACATTAATCAAAGAGTGGGGCAATCATTTCACAGAAATCTTCTAGAAAGGATAATTGGCAGTGAAAAGAACTTTGACAAAAATTAAGAAAAGTAAAGATACTCGGATATTGGTTCTGAAAACCCAGCTGTACCTGTTGAACCACTAAAAAGGGAGGCAGATAAAATGCAGGGGCAAAGATCCTCTAAGAAATAATGAAAATGACATAAATATATATGTGTATATATATACACACATATTATGACACCCAAAATCCAATGTCAGGCGAAACATGGATCAGGAGGTCTTAACAAAAGTGGAAATTACTGCAAACGTGTGGGAGTCAGAGGTTAGGTAAGACAGAGAAGGAAATATGTGTGAATAAATGTCGAAAGGGCTAATACCAACCTAGAACTGAGCATTAAATAAAGGCAAAAAATGCACATGATGGCCTCTAAGTGTATGTAGTGCAACCCACAATGTGTAGGAGAAGGAAAAGAGAGAGAGGGAGAGAAAAAAGAGACAAAGAACCTGCCATTTAGGGGCCGGAGCGATAGCCCAGCGGGTAGGGCGTTTGCCTTGCATGCAGCCGGCCCATGCTGGCCCGGGTTCGATCCCCGGCATCCCATATGGTCCCCCGAGCACCGCCAGGAGTGATTCCTGAGTGTAGAGCCAGGAGAAACCCCTGAGCATTGCCGGGTGTGACCCAGAAAGCAAAAAAAAAAAAAGGAACCTGCCATTTAGGCAGGCTAAGGAAGGGGGAGGGAATTGGGGACATTGGTGGTGGGAAATGGGCACTGGTGGAGGCGGGATGCTGGAACACTATGTGACCGAAACCTCAAACAGAACAACGTTGTAATTGTATATCTCATGGTGGTATAATAAAATGTTAAAAAAAAAAGAAATAATGCAAAGCCTAGAAAGAGGGACAGTCATGTTGAAAGAAACAATGTGCAGATATTAAACAGAGCCTAGAAACAGACCAGCCTAATAAACAGAGCTAGCAAGAGAAATAGAGATATTACCTTATAAGAATCAAGAGGCAGAGGCACTGGTGCCTTACATGCAACAAACCTGGGTTTGATCCCTGCAGCCCATATGGTCCTTCGAGCTCCACCAGGAGTGATTCCTGAGCACAGATCCAGGTGTAAGCTCAGAATTCCGCTTTTGGGTAGACCCCAAAACAAACAAACAAAAAACCAGCATCAACTTTTATTTTTAAATCCTTCGAGCTCCACCAGGAGTGATCCTTGAGCACTGAGTCAGGAGTAAGACCAGAGTGTCACTTTTGAGTCTGACCCAAAAACCAAAAGAAAAAAAAAACCCCAAAAAACCAGCATTGACTTTTATTTTTAAATAGAATGACTCCCTCCCTTCCTTCCACTCTTTAATTTCCCTTCCTTTCACTTGGTTGCTGTTGTGACTGGGGCCCACGTGCATGCCTGGTTGTGCTCACACACCTGGTTCTGTTGCCTGCATAGTCATCTATGATACCTGCTGAGTCAGACACTGCGGTCTGGGTACCTGCACATGTGATCATGGGGCACTGTCCACTCTCAGAGTGCTCTCATCTATTCTGGTGGTAGAGCTGCTGGGGCACTGTGGTGGTCACACACGAGCTGCCCAGAGAGTCTTGTCCTAGCTGCAGTACTGGAGCATTTATAGCTTGGCTCTCCCAAGTTGCGTACATCTGCTGTTGTTCTGCCGAGACCTCACTAGTGCAGGGCCAGGCATCCCAACAGCACCTGCTCACAAACAGGTGCTTTAGCCATCCCTGGGGCCCCAGAATTGCAGTTCTCAAGGGCAGCAATAGCTGCTAAAAAGAAATGAGTGGAGGTGAGGGGGCAAACCCTTTCTTTAGAAAATCCTAAAAGGGAGAAGTCTTCACACTAATATCGCCTACTCAACCTAACTTGTTAGTGTGAGAATAAATAAAAGAATTTTTTCAGAAATATATTCAAGTTTCCCAAAAGCTGTTTGTCATACACTGGTCCTCTTGGAGATGTGAATCCTCCAAAACAGGGAAGTAAACCATGAAAGAGAAAGATCCAGGGGCCCAGGAATGGGGTCCTAACGCAAAAAGGGTCCTGGTGCAGTCATGTTCCAAAGACCCTTATGCAGGTGTGCATCTCCCAGGAGCTACACACAGGAAAGATACACAAACACACAAGAATACAAAGGAGAATCATTGATTTTATGAAAAATTCATGTCCATAGGATAGTTTTTAGATGGTTTTTTCAACTGGATTGGCATCTAGAAAATGAAACAACTCCAAAAAAAAAAAATTTCCACTGGTGGAGGGATGGGGGGCTGGAACACTGTATGACCAAAACCCAATATGAACATCTTAGGAACATCTTATGAACATCTTATGAAATATGAACATCTTATGAAATATGAACATCTTATGAACATCTTTGTAATTGTATATCTCACAGTGGTATAATAAAATATTTTTTTAAAATTCCACTTAAGTTATACTTCAACATATAAAAACTTAGTAACTATCTGTAAATAAATTTAAATAGTTGTCTCACCTTTAAAAAAAAAGAAAATGAAGCAACCCTCAAAGAAGGCAGCAATTTTCTTCTTTGAAGTTTTGTTCATTTCTTTCACCATTTTTGATGGAGTTGGATGTTTTTTTCTTGTATAGCTCTACCAATGCAGTATAAAACTTTAATATTAACCCCTTGTCAGATGGGTATTGGGTGAATAATTTCTGCCATTCTGTGGGCTTTTTTGTATCTTAGTCACCACTTCTTTTGAGGTGCATAAGCTTCTCAGTTTAATGTAATCCCATTTGTTTATCTTTGCTTTATTTGACTGATCACTAATCATGAGGGAGATGCAAATCACAACAATGAGATATCATCTCACACCACACAGACTGGCACACATCAAAAAGAACAAGAACAAAAAGTGCAAAATTAGCCAGAAGGAGAGAGACAGATACAGAATGACAGCATTTATTTGCATGACATAAATATATATGTACATATTATGATACCAATATCCAAGGTCAAGTGAAACATATATCAGGAGGTCTTGTCTTGTCAAAGGTGGAAATTATCACAAACGTGTGGGAGTCAGAGGCTAGGTAAGACAGAAAATGGAACAGTGTGCTAACAATTGTCGAGGGTACTAATGCCAACCTAGAACAGAGCATTAAATAGAGGCAAACAGATACACATGACAACCTTTTAATGTATGTTCTGTAATCCATAGTCTGGAGGGAAGGAAAAGAGAAAGAGAGAAAAATGGAAAGAAATAAAGAACCTGCCATGGAGGAGGGCTGGGGGAGGGGGAGGGAACCGGGGACATTGGTGGTGGGAGATGGGCACTGGTGGCGGGATGGGTGCTGGAACACTGTATGACCAAAACCCAAATATGAACTTTTTAATTGTATATCTTTGTAATTGTAAAAATAATTTTTTTTTTAAAAAAGTGCGGGTGTGGGGAAAAAAAGGGACTCTCATTTATTTTGGGATTGCTGACTGGTCCAGCCTTTATGGGGAAAAACATGGGAGCTTCTCAAGAAACTAGAAATTCAGCTTTCCTAAGACCCAGCAATACCACTTATGGGAATATCCCCAGGGGCCCAAAAACACACTGCAGAAAGCAATCTGTACTTTGATGTTCATTGCAGCACAGTTCATAATAGCCAAAATCTGGAAGCAACCTGAATACCTGAGAACACACAATTGAGTAAAGAAACTATGGTGCATCTATACAACAGAATACCATGCAGCCACCAGGAAAAATTAAGTAAAGAAATTCACTTAAAATGAGTGGAGATGGAAGAGTATCATGCTGAGTGAAATGAGTCACAGATGTAGATGGAGAGGACAGATGTAGAATGATTACACTCATTTGTGGGGTATTTTAAAAAGCATAATATGAGACTAACACTCAAGGGCAGTAGAAACAAGGGCCAGGAGGATGGCTGGAAGCTTTCCATAAGTATATGACTGAGAAGTGACCACTATGACAATAATAGCTGGAAATGATCTCTCTGGACAAGAACTAAGTGCTCAAAGGAGATAAAGGAATGTACATGACAACCTTTTTTGTACCTGTATTGCAAACCCATAAGGAAAGGGAGTGAGAGAGCACTAAAGAGAGAAAAAGAAGAAAAGTGCCACCATGGGGGTCAAGAAGGAAACTATGGACACTGGTGGTGGGAAGTGTATGCTGGTGAAGGGATGGGTGTAGGAACACTGTGCAGCTGAAATCCAATCAAGAGCAACTTTATACTGTGTATCTCACAGTTTTGGCAGTGCTAGGGATGAATTCAGGGACTGCAGTAGGTGAAGCGGGTCCACTTCCACCTAGCCAACTCCTCAGAAAGAAGCAAGTAGTAACTAGCCAAAGAAAATACAACTGTGCGATAAGAACACGGCAGGTAAAGTGCTTGTCTTGCATACAGCTGACCTAGATTCAATCCCTGGCCACAGTCCAATCTCTGTGGTCCCCTAAGCCTCATCAGCAGTGATGCCTGAGCACAGCTAGGTGTATCCCAACAACCCCTTGACCTTATGGAAAAAAAACTGTCCAAGAAAGGCATTCATAATCAGAGAGTGAAACTTGGTCCGCTAGTGAGCTGCATCATTTGGACAGACTGAATGTAGGAAAGTCAGTACTAGGTATGAAAGAGTGTCAAACTCTCACTTTAGTATAGGAAGCCAATTAGATCTCAAGCTGATTTTTAAAAAGTTATAATTAAGCACTGCTCTAAAATAATAAATCAAAAATAAAGTTAGATCAATTGCTTGGAACTTTGAAATTAGAAGAAGCTGGTAAGAGTAGGGGAAGAGATTATTAGAGAAAAAGGGAAGCACAGAGTAGTGGGGAAGAAGATTATAGAACTTTTGATATGTAATTAAAAGATGACTCAGAATTTTCAACTGTATGAATCATGCTGACAAAAAATTAAAACTAAGAAAAACCCCAAAACTAAATCTTCCCTCTTCCTAAAATTGTTCCTACTTCTCCATTTATGTCTTAGAGGAAATGCAATTTCTTCTTTTAGTTTTGTTTTATTTGGAAACCACACACCAAATTTTACTTGGTGCTTAGGGGCTACTTCTAACTGGGTGCTTGTGGTGGAGGGGTGCTCAGGGGACTATGTGATCATACCCAGACTTCACACATGCAAAGGATATGGGAGCTATCTTGGATAGAGAGCTTTAAGTTTATTCTCCAGCCTCAAGTGCATTATTATATATATAAATACATAATTATATAAACATATAAAAATAAATTATTTTCAAATGACTTGCTGACTACTAATAACATTCATCAGTAAGAAACTCAGGTAGGAATATTTCAAATTCATTATTAGCTATGGCTGCCACTTAGACTTTGTGTCATATGTGTATGTGTGTGTGTGTGTGTGGTATATGTATGGACCATACCCAGTAGTACCATTGCTTAGGGTGCCATGAGGTGTCAACGGCTGAGCTCAGAGCTCAGGACCTCACATATTGGTAAGCATGTTCTCCACACTTGAACTACCCTCTCCAATTCTGTTCTTTGTTTACAGCAATGGGGACTGAATACAAGTCCTCACTTGCAAGGTCTAGACTCTACTGCTATGCCATAGTCTTCTCCCTCCCTGAATTTCTTCTTATCTTCCTCTTATTTTCTTTATCCCTCTTACTGACATCCCACAATCAGTTTCCTATTAAATCTTCTAGATGTTTTCCAAATTCACGCTCTCCTCTTCATTCCCACTTCCAGGTGATTCTTACCATTATTTGCCCGGACTACTACAAATCCCAAGCTAGGTGCATCCCAGGTGTAACCTAGAGGGCTGGGCAGGTGGTAGTTCCATCAACTAAGATCATAAGCATTTGTTTTGCCATGAACTTGACTTGTATTTGTGCATTTAATGGATGAGCAGATGAGAGTGAAGAAACCAGAACTCTGAGGAAATCTCTGGCGAACCAGGATCTTGTGGGTAAGGGGATTGATGGGTTTGCGACACACTGGCACTGTGGAGCAGGGAGGCCATCTGGTTTGGCATAAAGGCTATGCCTCTCAATCCATAGAGGCATAAGAGATGAATCCTCTTCCAAGACAAGTTATTCTACCAACACACCAAGATTTAGAGGGAAAGAGGGAAATAACAAATTATTTCCTTGATGATTGCTAATAACATTTTCATCAAGAAACTAGGGTAGGAATTTTTCAAATTCATTATTAGCTATTGCTGCCACTTTGTCCTTGTGCAAAATACCAAATCCCCATCACAGAGTCCCATGAGTCTCAGAGGGGACACGCTTGTATTTAATTTTCTACGTTTCTTGATGTTCAGTTTAGTAGCTCACAAGCTTTACACCAGTTCAGCTTTTCTCTGTAGTAAGCAATTTCCTGACCCTTTGACATATAGAGTGTCCTATGCGCTCACACAAATAGTTTTCTCTTCTTTAACAAAATTATGTTTTAGAAACACTTTGGACATAAGTAGTGAGATATTTTTCTAGGACTGCCTATGAATCAAAGATGTCAAGATAAGAGCAACAGCCTCAAGGAGAAGATGAATGTCTATAAAACCCAATTGATCTAAGCTAACTAGTAACGTGCTTATAACAGGAGCACTGCTTTCTAGCCTACTAAGCACTGAACTTATTCAAGTCCTAATGTGTAACTGCTCCCTCCTGCAGCCAATCCTACTGCTCACTGTGCAGGGTGTAGTTGGAACTTCAGGGGGAAAGGAGGCACTAGAGTCCATTGCCCACAAGTCAATACATGATGGTGGTGTGGACCCAGTATCTTATCCAACTCTCTTTCCAAAGACTCACAGCTAGAAGGAACAGAAGGAAAAGGGAGAAAAGCACCCCTTGTTATGCAAACTAGTAGAACAAAGGAAAAAGGAGGATACTGGGGAAGTAAAACCAACAAGAGAATGATGAAAAATAGAGCCTTTATCCAATTCACTCTACAGGAAGTCCAAAGGGGGTTGGAATGGTCATCTCATGGCGGTGGCTTGAAGAAATGGCTCTTAAAACCATTCTTAAGGGAAGGCATTTCTGGCAGGGTCTGGCTACTTGACTGTTCCTGCAAACTCCATGAAGTTGGATGGAAACAAAAGCAGTACAAATGATATTCAGGGTTCTGCTGAATAACCTGCTGAACCAGAGAGGCCAAGGAAGGACACCACCTGTGCAAACATCTAGAACAATGCCTGACGCAACATCACAAAGTACTTTAGAGTTGGGGCCCGAGCAATAGCACAGCGAGTAGGGACTTTGCCTTGCACGCGGTCAACCCAGGTTCTATCCCCAGCATCCCATATGGTCCCCCGAGCACCACCAGGAGTAATTCCTGAGTGCAGAGCCAGGAGTAACCCCTGAGCATTGCTGGGTGTGACCCAAAAAAGCAAAAAACAAACAAAAAAGTACTTTAGAAGGCCAACAGGGCTAGCTGGCACAGAGAATCGAATGCAGCTCCACCATGTAAGAACTCTGAACCTGCACACACAAACCTTTATTCTGAGTAGAACCACACTGACAGTATTTCTACAGTGACAGACTGTTGCAGGACTCCTAAGGGCCGCTGCATCTGCTCTGGATTGCCTCCCGCAAATCACTCCGTAGATAAGGGGGTAGTCTAAATGTGGCAGTTTATCTGACCATGTATGCTGTACTAGCTGGTATAAATATTCTCCCATGCTATCACAATCATCGTGGGACTAGCTAGATCTTACCAGCATATTAGCCTGGCCACGTAAGGACACCTAAGTAATTAGACCAGAGAGAAATGCTGTTTGCTTCCAAACAAACAAGCATGGCTCCCTGATAAAATATAAAACTACAATGAAGTAGAGGAGACTTGTGAAGGCTTGGAGAAATATTTAACTGGCATTGGTGTTGGTCCTTGGTACAGTGACATGCCATCTCAGAAACCCCCTTCTCTACATTTCAAAGGCCTTCCCGGCTCAAAACATTAGCACAGGAAAGGCCCTAGGTGAGATGCAGGGAGGGGTTACCTGAGGGCATTGGACCCTCCCTGCTTTCCATAACAATGGGAGGAAGGTCTGAGTTGTGGGGGGGGGGGGGTATAAACTTGCCGGTTCCCGCCTCCCGGCTTCTTCTTCCCGGTGGGATCTCGCCTTGTGAGCGCTTATTCCCCTTGGAAGTTTCACACGTGGTGGTCGCCATCTTGGCCTACACGTGGCTGGGGTTCTAGCCTGGAATCCTAAGCATCGGGTTTTTCCTTTTGCTGATTTGTATGCCTGAACCTGTGATAAGTAAAGCCCTTTAAAACCACATTGGATTCCTGAGTGTTCATCCGTTCCTCGCCGGCTTCGGAGGTAGAAGGGAACTTCGCTTCCCGGCACTGTCGGGGACTCCGCGGAGCGCCCGACAACAGACCATGAGTGCGTGAGATGACATATGCAGGCAAATATAAATTCAGGCTAGTTATTTGATCACTAAAGAACACTCTAGGTGTTGCTGGTGTGACTGTAGTGCCCGGCCGCATGGGCAGGTGGCAGATAGGAGACAGGATTGTTCACATCCAGGGCTCTGTCCCGTGGGCCCTGGATGGTTGATAGTCTGACATAGAAAAGGATGGCCCCCTTGCGTGAACCCAGACCCATGGCAGAGCCTGGCAAGCTACCCATGGTGTATTCGATATGCCAAAAACAGTAACAATAATGGACCTCATTCCCAATGAATGGAGACATTACCGCTTGAGCAAATCAATGAACAACAGGAAGACAAGTGATACAAGTGATAAACTTGGGCTAGGTAGGGTTGAGAGACAGGAATCAGCCCTACCCTCACTTTCCAGATAAGTCACCATTCTAGAACAATCCCTAGCACAGAATAGATGTTCGACAATGATAAATCTCTTATTTAAAAAAATTGGTTTCACCAAACATGAACATCTTTGCAACTATATATCTCATGGTGGTATAATAAAAAAATGGAAAAAGAATTTTAAATGGGTTTCAGTAACAACACACTAGACTGGATGGGATGTAATGTAGAAGGCAACCAATCTCAATTAGTAAAGTATAAACACAGAGGGCTTAACCTGTAACAGCATCTTTTAATCTCGTATGCAAGTACTTAGTGGTTTCAAGTCAAGGTACAATAACCTTTACTAACTTTCTTCTAAGAAAAAAATATTTTAAATAAACAATTTCAAGTTCAAAAAAGTAAAAATTTCTACTTACTATGTACTACTAATCTGATTTAATAGAAATAATGAGAGGGGGAGAGACAGAATATCAGAAGGAAAAGGAGAAAGATAAGAGGGAGAAAGGGAAGATTGAGGAACAGATGCAAGAAGATCTCATTGGAGAGGGTGGGAGAGTAGAAAAGCTTTAGATGCTGGAGGAAGAACAAATATGAAAACCTAAACTAAAACGTTAGCATAAACCTCAAGTTGCTTTGACTTAATCAGTTAATGTCTCAATTGGACCTAAAATGTTCACTACAAGCATAAATTCTTTGTTTGAATATTCACAGCATCCATAGCCTATTTTATTGCATTATGAATGTCCTCATGATGAAAAGTGAGATGATGATATGAATTATCCAACAAGTTATAGGCTTATGCACAGGGAAAACTGTCTCTTTTTTTGAATTTGAAATCTCCCTGTACTATGGCCCTTAACTAATTTTATCATTTAAAGGTGCCATTGTTTCCTCTCAAATAGAATTCATTATTATAAAAATGTATATCAACATACATATATAAAATGACCCCTCAAAAAAAAAGTTCAATGGCATGATAATGTTTGACACCTAAGTGTTCAATTGTGACATGGGAGTATATATTGGGGCACTTCGTAACATTATATCATGCTGTCCAAAATTACTCTATTCCAAGAGCTCTGACCAATAGTTTTCCAAGTACACTGTGCATGCCTAATGTATTTGTAGAGCATTTTGTAATTGGATAAATGTAAGGAAAAGATAAAGATCATAATAATACTATTCACTCAATTTTCCTGCCTTTTTTTTAAACCTACTTCCACAAGTTGATATTAGGACTCAGCTTTGATCCAACTAAAACTTTAGAAATCTATCGGCATATTTTAAAGCATTAATTTTTAATTTATATAACTTTTAATACTTTGACTTTGTTTTTCTTAAAACAAAGTAATACTGATACATTAAAAAACAGCGTGCTTCTAAACTAAATTATATACTTGTTCAGTACAGAATCTACTAAAGCAAGTGAAAATCATGTAAATGGGGAGCATGGCCCAAGCCTCAAAGGGAGCTAGATGACAGGTCAACGGAGATCGAGGAAAGAATGTCCAAAAGAGGGGTTGAGATTGGGGAAAGTTTATGTGGAAATGAAGGAAGAGTTTGGCTTGCTTTGTATTTGGATAAAATCATGGCATTCACCATCCAGACAGTACACCTGAGGATTTGGTTTGAAAGAAAAGACATCCATCAGGCATGTTCATAGCAGATCCTAGACCAGCTAGTGAAAAAGAATGGACACATTAATTACATTACTCCTCTTCCCGATATTTGGAAATGTCTAAATGGAGTCGTAGATTTTAAAAAGTAACTATCCCTCCTCCCTGTGTGGGGTTCTTGGCATAGGCGGTAACCCTAAAGATTCACTCCCTTGACCATTCATTCTCTTAACCAAAAAATATTTGAATGGGGAAAATTTCAAACATTCAGAAATGTTGGAAAAATTTTAAGTGTGATATCCTAAGTCTATTGCTAGTCAACTAATACTGATTAGTGCCTAATTTGGGCCCAAGAAACAAGAAAAAAAAAAAAAGAGTGGCCGAACAATAGTACAGTGGGTAGGGTACTTGCCTTGCATGCAGCTTTCCTGGGTTCAATTCTTGGCCCATGCTGGCCCGGGTTTGATCCCCGACATCCCATATGGTCCCCCGAGCACCACCACGAGTAATTCCTAAGCGCAGAGCCAAAAGTAACCCCTGAGTATCGCCGGTGTGACCCAAAAAAGAAAAAAAAAAACCTGAGACCTCAAGATTAGATCAGAACCCATCATTGCAGAAAATAGGCAGAACTTTACAGGATGTGAAACTCAGATGTGTCTCCAATGATTTGACTCAAATGTGAAAGAAAACTAGAAATAAACAAGTGTAACTACATCGAACAAAAATTTTTTGATGGTGATGGCAAAAAGAAATCTTAAAATAAAATAAAATGGTACCTAACTGAATGCAAGGAAATATCTATAACATACATCAGATAAAAGACTAATATCTAAGATACATGAAGCACACAGAGTTGAACAACAAAATAACTCCCTCAAAAATTGGGAAGAGAAAAACAGACCCTTTTCCAAAGACATATAGATGGCCAGTAGGCATATAAACACAAGATGTCACTGTCACTTGTTATAAGGATGACAAGGAAAATAGACCCATGCCCACTTTTCAAACAGGCTAACACTGGAGAATGGGAGCTGCCAAAGGCCAGCTGAGTCTGGGCGATATAACATGGAGTGCATTGGGGATGTCCTTGAGCTAGACATAGGTTCACTATGTTGTTTGGTAATGTGGGAGTGTCCTCCAAATGTGCTTATGTCCTGGGGGGTGGGAGTCCAGACCCTGCTTTACAAAATAACATGGTAGGGAATTTATGACTCTGTATATCACCTGATAAGTCAAAGAATTTTTCAAATTCTTTTTCATCAATAAATGCTGGATTTAGGGATGACTACAAGAGTATGCTACCCAAACAGCAGAGCCTGGCAAGCTACTCATGTCGTATTTCATATGCCAAATACCAGTAACAATTTTAGAACTCATTCCCATGACCTGATGGAATGGTTTGAGACTCTTTATGTTCCTGGAGCAAGCAGATGCCCTTGGGCTCTACTAGCATGAGACAGGACATATGGATATGTCACTGGTGCCGCTCGAGCAAATCGATGATGAATGGGAAAACAGTGATACAGTGATATTCACCTGCCCCTTGAGGTGCTGCAGGTGTGACTATGGTGCCCGGCTGCATTGGCAGGTGGCAGACAGGAGACAGGCTTGTCTACACCCAGGGCTCTGCCCCTTGGGCCCTGGATGGTTGATGGTCTAACATAGAAAAAGATTGGGTCCCCTGGGAAGAACCCAGAGTCACGGCAGAGCCTGGCAAGCTACCCGTGGTGTATTTGATATGCCAAAAACAGTAACAATAATGGATCTCATTCCCAATGAATGGAGACGTTACTGGCACCTGCTCAAGCAAATTGATGAACAATGGGCAGCCAAGTGATATTCTCCCACCAGTGACCACAAATGTCCCATCTCCTATCAGGTATTCTATAAAACTGAGCTGTTGACTTTGTTTGGAGCCCAGTCTTTGGAGCATGAGATGTGCTGGGTCAGCCAGTGTAATTAAAATCAAGTTTTTCCCCCCACCCCCCAGAGGTGCAGCTTAGTTTTTTTGCTGGCTCTCGGTGAGATATCTGCATCAAACAATATGCAAATCCAAACAGCAATGAGCTATCTCACTAGTGAGAATAAAGACTGGAAACAACCAGTGTTCATGGGGATGGGAAATGAGCTCTTTCTTTCTGCTGGCAAATGCCACCTGGCTCAGCCTCTATAGAAAACTGAAAACTTCTCAAAAAAAAAAAAAAAAAACAACCAAAGAACTTCATGTGACCCTTAGCATCTACCCCTAGCCTGCCCTATCCCAAAACATTAGTTTTACATATTTATGAAAACTTACATTAACTCCAGTGTTAAAACAATATTTAGGATACAGAAACAACCAAATTGTCCAATGACAGAAGAATGGATAAATACACAATGGAATACTATGCAGCTGTACAGAATCAGGGAATCATGCAGATTGCCTTAACTTGGCTGGAACTGGAGTGTGTCTCAAAATAAGTCAGATGGAGAAGGACGAAGATGGGTGATCTCACTCCTCTGTGGTATACAGAGAAGCAGAACAAGGGACAGAGCAGTACCAAAGGATGGCAAAGTCTTGGCCTTGCCTTACAAATTGAGATTATCATTCAGTGGGGTGGGGGTGGGAGGGGGGTGGACTCCGAACCAGCCTCTGATGTAAAGTCCTGGGAACTTCGGTGGTGGGGGGGCAGAGGGGTGCTGTAGCCACATAAATGTTAACACTATTGTATACATGTCGCCTAAACCAATGGCATGGTCTTTTGTGGATTATGGCCCCCTTCTGCCCTTGTTTCTTCATTCCCTGTTTTGTCCCCTGCCCCTCTAATAGGGGTCCACAGGCTGTATTATCATCTGTTGCCCTCTTACAACATTTTGGGAACACATGGGGTGGGGGCGGGGAAATAGCCCCAGGTGAGAAATGCTGTTCTTTGAGCCACACCTGACAGTGCTATGGGTTACTCCTGGTTCTGCACTCAGGAATCACTCAGGGAGGGCTCAGGATATTATATGGGATTCTGGGAATCCGACCCAGCTCTGTGATGTGCAAGGCATGTGCCCTATCCCTGTTCTATCACTCCCTGGAACCATATATGTCTCGTACCCTGAGTACAACACCTGTGACTCCTGAACACAGAAACTGTGGGATGTATCACTCCACTCCTTTAGCAAAATGCAGTTTTCATTGATTTTCCATCTTTCATCTCTGATTCTACTCATTCTTATTTTTCCATAAAAATCACAGATGGTTGAAAGAGGAGAAACAAAGGGCAGGTACTGGTGGACTGAGGTTGGGGAAGAAGAGTACCCAAACGCTGAACCTAGGATTCAGTCAGCGTTCTACAGTCTCTTTACCATGACGGTAAAATGCTCACTACAGTCCTTATGTGGCAAGTTTTAAACATTGCCCTATTTTGTTTTCGCCATCACTTTGGTACATTCTATAGATTATTTCTAACATAACAAATCTGTAGTTAAAAGAGTTAAAAACAACTCGTTTCCATCTTTCCAATGGGGGAAACGCAGGTTAAAATAATTTGCCTAAATCCACCAACAGGCAGACAGCTGGGATTCAAACGCCAACCGGAGCGCGCAGAACTTCCCCGACAGGGCACGAGGCACAGGACACTGAGCCGCACCGGACGGGGCTGGCCGCTTCCAGCTCACGCCCGTGTCTCAGCTGCCCAGTGGCGCCACAGTCCCACGGGCCGGCAGTTGCCTGGACCCCGCGCGGGATGGCAGAACCCGGATTCCTCTGGACCCCGCATCCCGCCAACAGCAGCCTTCCCCCGGCAGCTTCCCCGCTTCTCTCAGGCCACTTTGCGCTTCCGATGCACAGCAGCCAGGGCAGCAGACGTGCTGCAGAAAAGCGCTGAGAATTCAGGGCAGTGCGCCCCCTCTTCGCGCACCAAACGGACCCCCCGGCTTCTCGCGGGCCAGGAGTTCGGCCGCAAGATTCCTGCGGGTCCCGCGGCATACCGGGGGCCTCCGCTTCGGGATGCTCCAGGAGACCAAGGGAGCCTTCTCGAGGCGAGATGCGCCCCGAAGGACCCCAGTCTGAACACTCCCGGAGGCCAGGGCCACCGCACTCAACCCTACCCCGCTCTGTATCTCCAGAAGCCGGGCTGGGCTCCCTGAGGCCGCGCCCAGACGCGCGCCGGGACGGCACCACTTTACGCGGGGCGGGCGACGGGCGCTCCTGGCCGGGGCCGAGCGTGCTGCGGTCGCGGCGCTGAGAGCCAATCTCCTGGGCCCAGTGTGCAAGGCCGGGCGCCCTCCTGTCTTCACGTATGCCTCTCGGCTCACGTGACCCGACTTCTCACCCCAAAGGTACCTCTCCTCCCCCAGCCATTGGGCCTTCCCCTTGCAGCACTTCCTGGGAGGCGTCTAGAACCTTAGCAGAAAAACAAGGGGCCCCCGGTTTCCTTCTCCCCCTGCAATCCCCTCAACTCTCCCACCACTTTTTAAATTTATTTTAAAAAAACATTTTTTAGGACCACATCCAGTAGTGCTTACTTCTGGGGAGCTCGAGGGAACATACGGAGTGCCAGGAATCGAACCCGGTTTGGCCTAGTGCAAGGCAAGTGCTGTATCCACCATACTATCTTTCTGACCCCCTCAGTGGTCCTTTTTAAAGTTTTTTCTCAGCATTTCAACACACACTGCTTTTACACACACACACACACACACACACACACACACACACACACACACACACACACGAGTTCTTACGGGCATCTGCAAACCCAGGAGTGTGGTCAACCCTCCTGCGTGCTTTCAGGTGGTGTCCCAACCCAGTCGCACTGCTACTGAGCGAATACCAAGCGGTGACGTGTCAGGTGCTTCCCCTGCATGACACTCGCAGTCTTCCGGAGCAGCAGAGTATTCTATCCTAGAATTGTCCCCATTCTGGCTGGGACCCTGAGCTGAGCAGTCAAGTGCCCCCCCACTCAGTTCTAGCTCTTGTAAGTGGCCAGAGTGCAATTTAGCCTCAACCTAAATATGCAGGTACTCTAAGGCCAGCTCGAATGACCAGAAATGGAGTGTATTCAAGAGGAGCAAAATAATAACACTTGAGAAAATGTAAGCTATCGCCCTTGGACAGGCCAGTCCATTGACACTTTAGGACATGTTGTAATTATGCACAAGTGTGAAGAGCAGAGAGTCCTGCTAAAGTCCAAACAAGAAATTCAGCAACTTGGGCAAAGGGACAAATTCTTGGTGGCAGATGCTCTTGTTGGAGATACATTTTGGTTGTCTTGTAGATGAGGCTTGGGGGGAAATCAATTCTCAGTTAAGTTCTTCCAGAGGCACTGGTGGGAGTTCCTCTGCTTAGTCTCCTGGCCTATTTCAGGTAGAAATTATATCATTTTTTCCACCCAGCTGTGCTTGGAGCTTATTCTTGGCTCCATGCTCAGGGATCACTCCCATCGGGACTCCGGGAACTCCAAATGGTATCAGGGACAGATCCCCACGTCATCTGTAAGCCAGACACATGTGCTCTTCTTCCTGTTCTTACTGTCCTCTTTCATATATATTTTTTTATTTTGCTTTTTTGGGTCACACCCGCGATGCTCAGGGGTTTCTCCTGGCTCTGCACTTAGGAATTACTCCTGGTGGTACTCGGGGACCATATGGGATGCCGGAGATCTCACTCGGGCCGGCATGGGCCGGCTGCGTGCAAGGCAAACACCCTACCCGCTGGACTATCGCTCCGCCCCTCTTTCATATTTTTAAGCAACACAGATGCTGGGCCATGAACTAGACACTGATAGGGGTTAGATCAAGGATAAGGAAGAAAGACAAAGTGACAGAATTCATTCCCTTATCACCGCCCACTCTGATGCCTGGGACTCGAGATAACACTGTTCTTCGTAATCCCAAGCAGGTCATCTGTTGGTTTGCAAACTAGCTCTTTTATTTGGAAGGTGGGGAGAGACCAAAGGAGAAGGCTGCTTTGAGGGCGTTGACATAGCAGCTTGCTTCTGGCAGTCTCATCTGCATACTCTCCACCCACACCCACCAGAATCTAAAAAGTTTACGTAGAACCTTGAACCAGTTCAACCGGGTGTATCCTACACATGGTGCATTGTACAAAGCACGTGGTTCCCTCCAGGCCCATTCTTTGAACATGGCTCCCACTGTGGGAATGATGGGAGGAACAAATATTCCAGGAAGTGGGGGCAGGTAGCACGTTCTGAAAGATCAGCTAGAGAGTCAAGCAGAGGTTATGTCCTCCATGTTCTCCTCCAGCTACTTAGCTGCTGGCCCTGGCTCTTGCTTTTAAAGATGATCCCAGTAACTCCACATGTTCCCTTTGATTTAACTACTCTTCTCCCCAAAGAGGTGATGCCCGTGACCCTTGAGTAGTAATTGGCTGACTTTGATGGTTGTATTTTTTTCTTTTTAAACTTAGGTTACTCTCAACTTGAAGTGGGGTAAGGGGGGTGTAAGATGGGGGTGATGACAGTGGGCATACAGTGCTGGGGATAGAACTCAGGGTCCTGTGCCTGCCAGGTCTGAGCTCTACTCCTTTGTGATTTGTTTGAACTACAGGGTGTGATCAAATGGCCCAGTGGCAGTTCTGCTTCAGGAAAGAAATGTGATAGCAGCATCCACTGTGGGTCTTCTGTCTCCCAGGCCCAGAGAGAGCAGCACCAGTAAGGATGGGCAGAACCTGTGCTGAGAACAGTACAGGGCCAGGCCAGGTGAAAGCAGCCAGTGTGGCCTGGCCAGCCTGTCAGGCAGGAAACAGCTAAGTAATTGCTGTTACGCCTCTTCAGTTTGAGGTGATTTGTTACGGCTAATTGAAGCACCATTCCGTGCCCCGAAAAAAAATGATTTTTCTTTGTTGAACTTTTGTTTTCTCTTAGTGCCCACCCTATTGGGTTGAAGCGAGGACAAACATGCAAATCTGACACACAGGCTGTGCTGCGTGACCCCCATAATATCATAGAGTGTGTGGAAATAACTCCTTAACCCATTTTGTTTTGATTTTGTTTTGGGGCCACACCTGGCGATACTCAGGGGTTACTCCTGGCTCTGCACTCAGGAATCATTCCTGGTAGTCTCTGGGGATCTTATGGGATGCTCTGGATTGAACCAAGGTTGGTTGCATGCAAAACAAGTGTCCTACTTACTGTACTATTGCTAAACACACACCACCCCATGTTTCTTTATGGAGAAAATGCATTGGTGTGAAAGAATTTTCCTTTAAAACCAATACCAGTCCACCCACCCTTTAAGATGTCAGGCCCCAGGGCAAGTGTATACAAATAGGTCTATTTAAAGGTAATGAACAGAGTTAGCAAAGCTACTACAAAAAAGACATTCAGCCTTCCTACATTAACAAATATACCTTTGAATTGACCTCAAGCTCCAGATTCAAGCTCCTTGACACTGGGATACTGAGACACTGTTTTCCAGCATCTGGTGTAGCCAACCAGTGCACTGCAACTCTGTGAAGAAGCTGTGCATTTGGGTATCTCCTTGGCCTCAGAATATTCATACCAACTGGGTGTGTGTGCCACGGCAACATGGATATAGGTAGAGAGTGTGCTACTGCTGTAGGACTCAGAGCTATTCGTGAGGCAATCTGAGGATGCAAGGTATCAGGACAGGATATACAGAGGTGAGCTGAGTACACAGGGAAAGAGTGAAATCAGCCCTATGTCTGCTTCACCTGACGGGAAAGAGGACAGTTCAGGTCCAGAGGGAAACCTTATAAATTGGAGGCTTCGAGCAAACATACCTTTGGTCCAAATACAAAGATTATCTATTACCCAAAGTAACCTATGGGCAGAAAATGGAGCTTAAAGGCTACAACCGCTAAACACCAAATTGGATTTTACAATAATATGGAATGAATCAAACTGGATTCATGCTATTAGAAAGTGTGGCATGCCAGATGTCTCACTGCAGTTTCATTAACATCAGATGTATCAAAGTTGCAAGCCAAAAACATCTCTTGGAAGCTGAATTAAATGTATTTTATAGCTCTGATAAAAGTACCTTTCTAAATTTTTTTCCCAGTTCCTCTGAGAGAAAAATGACAAGCATTGACTAAAAAAGAAAACACTTGCAATCGCATGTATTAAAATAACTAAAAGTAGGGGCGGGCGATAGCCCAGCGGGTGGGCGTTGCCTTGCCGGCCTGGCCGGCCGATTCCCGGCATCCCATATGGTCCCCCGAGCACCGCTAGGAGTGATTCCTGAGTGCAGCCAGGGTAACCCCTAGCATTGCGGTGTGACCCAAAAAAAAAAAAAATAACTAAAAGTAGATACCAGAGGAATAGGACAGGGATAAGGCATTTTCCTGTTCTGCATGTGTTTTAGAGCTGCTACTTGCTCTCCCTCTGCCCAGCCACTCATAAGGCGCCCGGGAGGCATGGCAGGTTCTAGCCCTGGCCTGCCACCCCAGCAGGGCCTCACAACAAGCCAGATGACAACCACCCCCACCCCCCCACCCCCGACTCCATGGGGGCTGCCGTTTTCCACATCCGGACTTCGTTCTCATCACAACTCCACCCAGCAGACCAGACTATCACAGCCCAGATCAAAGACACCCACCCTGCAGCAGTTTTTTTTTCAATCCGCCCAGGTATGCTGAACCAGAGACTCTCAGACATGGGGCAGAGCTGCTACTTGCTCTCCCTGTGCCCAGCTGCTCATAAGGCACCCAGGAGGCATGGCGGGTTCTAGCCCTGGCCTGCCACCCCAGCTGAGCCTCACAACAAGCCAGACGACCCCCTCCCACCCCCCGACTCCATAGGGGTTGCCATTTTCCACATCTGGACTTCTTTCGTCACAATTCCACCCAGCAGACCAGACTATCACAGCCTGGCTCAGCATCCGCGCGCGTTCATCAATAAATGCTTTATTTAGAGGTGACTACAAGAGTATGCCACCCGCACAGCAAGCCTGGCAAGCTGCTTGTGTCGTATTTGATATGCCAAATACCAGTAACATTTATATTAGGTCATTCCCATGACCTAATATAATGGCTTGGGGCTCTTTATGTTCCTGGAGCAAGCGGATACCTTTGGGTTCTACTGGCATGAGACAGGACATATGGAGATATTACTGGTGCCCACTCTAGCAAATAGATGATCAAGGGAAGATAGTGATAGTGATAGTGATGTGGTTTACCTGGGTTTTCCCCTGGCACCACATATGTTTCCTGAACACAGCCAGGGTTCACCCCTGAATACCAGATCAGGATTAAGTCCTGAGATCTGAGTAAAGCCCCCCAGCCCCCAAATAAATTAATTAAATAGCTGGAAGTTGGAGTTGGTACATAAATCTTGCCAAGACCCACAGCACAGGAGACGCTGAAAAGAGGCATACAGTTTTACTATTAAAGCAGACTTGACCTAGCTCAGCTTCAAACACAGCTCACAAAGAGCTTTTATAGGCTAGATACAGGCTACCTCACAGCTAGGGAAACATTTTTCATCTAACATATACAATGGTTGCTAACATATACATAGTTGATGCAATCAGTGAATAATACCATTTAAATTCCATACAGACATTTATTAATTATTCCTATAACCCTGTTCCATTTCTGTTCAAGCAACCTGATTATACTTGGTCTCCTGCTTTGTTCTGGTCATAACTTTGACTTATGACCCATTCATCTCTGCCCAGTTCCTAAACTGGGTTGCTCAGTGGTCCTGCCTCTCTCTCCCCCTCTTCAGAGTCAAGGGGTTGGAAACTAAGTTAGAGGCAGTGCACAAGCTTGCAGGTATAAGATCCTGAGTCCGATCCCTATAACTCCCTCCCCAATGCTGGAGCCAAAATGTAAAGCTTCAAATGACAGTTCTGTAGATTTGTGCTATTTATTCTTCTGAAGCTATTTAAACTTAAAACTGTGCTTACCTGTTAGAGACATCCTGTATTTGAGTTTGTGGTATGGAAGGGTCTACTAGACACTGACCTTATATTTAAAAAAAAAAGGAAGAATGAGGTAGGAGACAGTTCAATGTGCTGGAGCATGTACTTTGCTTGTAGGAACCTTGGGTTTGATCCCCAGCAACTTGTGGTCCCCAGGCATTGCTGGGAGCAACTTGTGAGTAACAAGCTGAGAGAAGCAACTTGAGTATCACCAGTGTGACCTCCAAAAAAAAACACTGCAAAAAAAAAAAGGCAAGGCGCTGTCTTTTGTGAGAAACCTACAGTTTAGCAGGGGGTGTTTTGGGGTGGGGACTGGAGGGCCGCAGGGACTCATGATGACACATATTAACTCAATTGATCTTCTAGCAGGATAAGGTGAGTGCTGTTGTTGAGGCCCTTAAAAGTGCTGCAGGAATGGAACAGAAACCAAGGAACACTGCCCAAGGAGCCAATGACATCATCCCCAAAGGAGGTGATGTCACACTGAGCATTAAAAATGAATCAGCATTGAGGGTAGTGGGTACAGCCCTGGCAGCATGCAGGGCTGTGAACTGGGCCTGTGGTCTGGAAACAATCCACTGTTCAGGTCTCCTGGATGCCCCTCAGGATGGGCGAGTTGCTGGTAAAAACAGGTTCAGACCGGAATCACTAGAATACTGAGCTGTGAATACTTGTGTCATTGAGAATTAGTAGACTGCAAAATAAGTTTCCTTAAACAGAATGGGTAAGGGGCAGAAGAAGGAAGTAAAGAGTTGGAGAGGGCTGGAAGGGGGTCAGTGGGGTGGGTCGGCCCCTAAGTCGGCTCCAGTAAAGTACTGAGCTATACTACTACGTAAGGACAATGGCTATCTATGGACAGTAGCTCAGCCCCAGGGTTTGGGGCCAGAGAAGTCTGAAATGGAGCTGTCAGTGGGGCTGCGTTTCCTCTGAAGCCAGGGCAGGACCAGCACTTCCTTGACTCCCTGGGATTTCCCCGCAGGCACCCTAAGCACAGCTCTGGTCCCCATGCAGCCTGCTGTCTGCCTGCGCCTCTCCCCACCCCTCAGTGTCTATTCATTTTTAATGCCCAGTGTTATGTCACCTCCATGGGGATGAGCTCACTGGCTGCTCAGGCAGTGTCCCTCAGTCCCTGCTCTGTTCCTGCAGCACTTTGTATTGGCCCCATGACAGCATTTACCCTAGTGAATTGGAGCATCTGTGGGAGCATCTCCTCATTTTCTGGAAGCTTCATTCCAACCCCTACCTCAGGCCTTCCCATGACTTTTCAAGTTGACTTCCCTTTGTGCATTTCTGTCCTGCCAAATGCCCCCACTCTTTAAAAAGATTCCTTGTTGTTAGGAAATGTACACCACCAGGAGGGATGGGTGTTGGAACACTGGATGCCTGAAACCTATCATGAGCAACTTTGGTCTGATGTATACAAAGGTAGTGTATCTCACAGTGATTCAATGAAAAAAAATGAATGAATGAATGAATGAATGAATAAAAGGACTCCCTGCATGTTGGATTAAGGCCCAGACTAATGAACCATTCCAATTTCTACTTCTGCTTTTCTCACCTTCTAGAATTATTATATGGTTCTCGGGCCCTGCTTAGCATACTCCAAATGTTCATTTTTCCTCATAATTCTTATCATTCACTCAGCACTCCCTGTCTCCCTTTCAATAACTGTTGTGATCATGTTGATTCACATAAGAAAATCCAAAATATTCTGCCTACCTCAGGTCATTCACGCTATGTGTAAAGTCTCTATACCATGTCAGGTGATGGATCCCACATTACGTGACATTCAAGGTTCAGAGGATCAGAGAGTATGGGATGGTTATTCAACCTATTATAGTTCAGATACAAATCATATGTCTTACTCTGATATGTGGTCAAGCAGTTGAAAAGATACATAAGAAAGATTTTTAATTATGTTTTTAATATATTAATTTTTAATAGTAAGATCACACAGTGGGGCTTGGGATGCTCAGGGGCCACCATCAGTGCTGAGGGGGAGGGGGGGTGTCATGTCATGCAGTGGACTCTGCTTCACCACTTACCACTTGAACTATCTTCCCATCATAGGTTTTCTGAATGAGAAATGTTTATTTTTTTTGCAGTTCTAATAATGCTCTTACAGAAAAAAGGAGGCTATACAAAATGATCAAATGGAAATGTCGTTTGACATCTCTTCTCAGACAACCAAATGGTGTATTTCCGTCTAATCTTTCTCTATACAAACATTTGCTTAAAACAAACTCAGAAACATATTATGATGAATTATTTATCCTGCTTTCTGCAGTCAGCATTATATCCCAATTATTTTCACACATTGTTAATTCTAAAACATCTTAATGGCTGCATAATGTTCAGTCATATGAATTTACCATATTTCATTCAACCATTTTCCAACATTTGACCATTTGAGTAGCTTCCAGTTTTTTCATTTACTAATTCATTAAGAAGTATTCTCATAAAATTGTGCCTATGTGAGTATTTTCTGAGGAAAAAATACTAAATTTGAGAGCAAAATGACTGAATCAGAGGTTCTTTTGGGGATATCCAGGTTCAAAGCTGAAGAATTCTGTTGGCCAAGTAAAGAGCATTGCAGGATAGGTTGAAGGTGATATCTATGGGAGGAGACAAGTTTTGAGAGAGAAAAAAAAATTCCTGGGAATGATGGTGACGGTTTGAGTCAAGTGTATGGTAGCCCCCTCCCCTTCCTTTCTTGTAACTGCCATCCATGCTGCCACAAGTCACATGACATGAACCTGCACATTTGTCTTACAATTCTGGAGAAGTTGAGAGCAAGGTGTTGGCAGAGCTGCTCTCTTTCTCACAAGCCTTTGGTGCAAGAATCCTTCTTTGTCTCTTTAGCTCCCTGAAATCCTTGGCATACCTTCCTTGTAGCTGAGTCATTCAGATCTTCACCTTTGTCTTCACAGAGCTTTTTTTCTGTGTTTTTTGTATCTGGACATGTATTTTTTTTTCCATTGAGGACACTAGTCATTGGTTCTAGTACCCATCTGAATCCAATATGGTTGTCTCCTAAACACTTAAACCTTCCATGCCTTATTTCCAAACAGGGGCACATTCTGAGGTGCTGGATGGGCATGGAATTGAAGGGGGCCACTGTTAACCCATTTCAATCCCTAAGTAAAGATAGGAAAATTTCTGAAAGATGTTTAGAAACATTGAGAAGATGTGGGATCAGCCAACCATGGCATGGATCAAAAGGATGAGTCCATATATTTTCCATCACTGTATCACTGTCTTCCCATTCATCTTTGATTTGCTCAAGTGGGCACCAGTAACATCTCCATATGTCCTGTCTCATGCTAGTAGAGCCCAAGGGCATCTGCTAGCTCCAGAAACATAAAGAGCCTCAAACCATTCTATCTGGTCATGGGAATGAGGGATATAATTGGTATCTAATGAGGTATATAATGAAGTATATAATAATCAGGTATATAATGAGATATATAATTGTTATTGGTATTTGGCATATCAAATACAACACGGTAGCTTGCCAGGCTCTGCCGTGCAGGTGGCATACTCTTGTAGTCACCTCTGATCTCCAGCAATTGTTGAACCTTGCGGCTGCAAGCGGCTGTGGGAGCCAGGCTTTGATAGGCTCTTCTTCTGGGTGGAGTTCTGACGAGAGGGAAATCCAGCTGTGGAAAATGGCGGCCCCCATGGTGTGGGGAAATTTATTAATTTTTTAATTTTAATTTATTAATTAATTTATTTAAAATAACTGCTGCCACCCTGCAGCAATTTTTTTTTCAATCTGGCCCAGGTATGCTGATTCAGAGACTCACAGACATGAGGCAGAGCTGCTACCAGCTCTCCCTGTCCCCAGTTGCTCACGAGGCACCCGGGAGGGATGGTGGGTTCTAGCCCTGGCCCGCAGAACCTTGCAACAGGCCATAGGATGCCCCCACTATATGAGGGCTGCCATTTTCCACATCCAGACCTCCCTCTCATCAGAGCTCCATCCAGCAGATGAGCCTATCACAGCCCGGATTATCAATACCACCCTGCAGCAGTTATTTTTTTAATCTGGCCCAGGTATGCTGATCCAGAGACTCACAGACATGGGGCAGAGCTGCTACCAGCTCTCCCTGTCCCCAGCCTCTCACGAGGCACCCGGGAGGGATGGCGGGTTCTAGCCCTGGCCTGTCACCCCAGCAGAGCCTCTCAACAAGCCAGACGACCCCCACACTCCATGAGGGCCGCCATTTTCCACATCCAGACCTCCCTCTCATCAGGACTCCATCCAGCAGATGAGCCTATCACAGCCCAGATCATTGACACTCACCCTGTAGCAGTTTTTTTTTTTCAATCCGGCCCAGGTATGCTGATCCAGAGACTCACAGACATGGGGCAGAGCTGCTACCAGCTCTCCCCTGTGCCCAGCTGCTCACGAGGCGCCCAGGAGGGATGGCGGGTTCTAGCCCTGGCCCACCACCCCAGCAGTGCCTCGCAACAATTCAGACGACCCCCCCCACTCCATGAGGGCCCCACCATTTTCCACATCCGTGACCTCCCTCTCATCAGAACTCCATCCAGCATACGAGCCTATCACTGCCTAGCTCGCACAGCCACAAGCGGCCGCACAGTTCATCAACAAATGCTTTATTTAGAGGTGACTACAAGAGTATGCCAGGCACACGGCAAGCCTGGCAAGCTGCCCGTGTCGTATTTGATATGCCAAATACCAGTAACAGTTATGTTAGTTCATTCCCATGACCTAATATAATGGTTTGAGTCTCTTTATGTTCCTGGAGCAAGCAGATGCTCTTGGGTTTTACTAGCATGGCACAGGACATATGGAGATGTTACTGGAGCCTGCTTGAGCAAATTGATGATGAACGGGAAGATAGTGAATGGAAAATTATTTATTTTCCATAAACAATTATTTTATTTCTTTTATATCTATTCCCCAGTGACCTATTGCTTTTGAAGAGGCATTTCTGATGAGCAAAGTCAGAAAGCTTTGTTTGGAAGCCATGCTGCAGTGGAAGAAGATGGCAGACTGTGATTTCAATCAGATTGTGCAGGTATGAGCCACAGCAGCATGAAAGAGGTGATTTCCTGCCAATCTTTCCTTGGAGACAAATGGATTATTATTGTTGTTGTATTGTTGTTTTGGTCTAGGGGAGTGGATCTCCCAAGTGATGCTGGGGTCCTCTGGGTCTTTCCCTATGATGCTTCACTAGCCTTGTGCCGTGGCTCAATGCAAGGGTCTAAGGATGTGGTACTGCTAGGCTCCACAATGTCAAGGGACTTATAGGAGACTGCTAGTGATGTTTGAAAAGCCATGTGGTGCCAGGGATGAAACAGGTCTGAGTTTCATCCTTTCATCTTATCCCTTAATCCTTAACCTCGGTACTGTCTCCCAGTGTTGCATTCATTTGTTTTTTAATTGTAGTTTAGGTAAAATAATAGCATTAATGTTTATAGTTCTGATATAACATAAAAAGAATTCACCACCAAATGTATTCTTTCAGTCTTGCCCATAACATAAACCATACAAAGTCATCAAGATTTCATTGTTTATAAAGATTGCTTTCTCTGCTGCTTATATTTGCTAATTTGTTGGTTGG
Organism: Cryptotis parvus; assembly: GCA_021461705.1. Classification (NCBI taxonomy): domain Eukaryota; kingdom Metazoa; phylum Chordata; class Mammalia; order Eulipotyphla; family Soricidae; genus Cryptotis; species Cryptotis parvus. The sequence continues at coordinate 226,503 of JAJIBD010022189.1, forward strand.
TGTTTGAGAATAGAATGCAAGCCAGGTGCAAAACATGTAAGACTTGTGCTCTACAAGTGGGCCACAGGTAAAAACCTCATTACTCTTCAGATAGCTGCTATTCCTTAAATAAAGGATTTTTGTATGTAAATATTATTTTCTCCAAAGACTCTAAGGTGGTGATTAAACTTGGCATCCATGAAACTAGTCTGAGTTATATAATCCCTCCTCCTTTGACAATGGATTTGTGTCTTCCTTTGGACCACAAAATGTAATAACAGTTAGGGTTTCTGTGTCCAAATCACCTTGATGGTTTTCTTCTTTCTGTGTTCTGCCATTTTGTGTTTGGTACAGGCCTTCTCTCTCAGTTGTTTATAGATTATCATGTGTTGTTTTGTATATTTTCCACAGGCCTAGATTCTAGCAGGTTAACATTCCTGGACCAAAAGGATTAGAATAATTATTGTTGTTAGGTGTGGATTGATGCTATTAGGAGCAAAAGGGTCTGACTCTTCTTCCTCTCTCTAGAAGTTACTTTTGGGACTATAGTTTTTTCATTCTACTTATCGGCATCCCTAGTACTACTTCTTGCTGCTCAGAATGCTTCAAACACAAATTTCTTTTTTATTTTCTCCTTTTAATATAGGATGTAACTTGCTAGTTTAAGTGAGCCGAGATCTGTAGTATATTTAACTTCAAATTTGCCTGGAAAATTTTTTTAGTAGATTCTAGGAATTCTTAGAAATTAATCCATACCCATAAACTACCGCTTGAGCAATTTTGGTAGGGTTTATGAGGCAGACTCACTATTATCCTACAGTTCACAAGTGCTTAAAATATGCTTGACTATTGAGATATTCAATGGGGTATTAAGAATCATTTATAATATGTTAAAGTTGTATCAATTATATGTTAAAATAACTTTATTGTGGCCAAAAGTATCCCAAATAAAACAAATCTATCTAATTATTTATTTACAGACTATCTATAATTTCAGTAGGATACCCTAGAGGGCAAACAACATATTAAGATTCAAGTGTGTTAATCAAGTAGTGAATTTTGCTAGGTTTTGGTCAATATTTAATGTAACAGAATTTTAACCTGTTTCAAATTTGACATGAAATGCATTATAGTCCATATCTCCAACCATAATAATTGCTTTTTATGGTTTATTTGTGGATTATGCCAGCTATTTTTGCTTATTTGTTTTTAGGGAAAGTAAAACTGCTTTACACAAAGGCTGACACTCTCTCTGGTAATTTTGTATTTGATTTTTTAATTACCAATACTGCAGCTTCACTACTGGATATATAATTTTCAAAAACAAGAGCCAATAGCAAACAGGATCTTACCTCTAATAAGCAATACAGAAATGGCATATTCCTAATCAGTTACTGATTAGTGATACCGATAGTCCAGGCAGAGGAGAGATAAAAGACAAAATGTGCCAAACCAAGTTGAGGTTCACCTTTCTACAAGTTGGGGCCCTGGAACAGTGGCTCAACCAGCCAGGAGCTGCCGTGCAGAGGGTCCAGAGGGTCCCTTGTTGCTAAAGCTCTTTATTGGGGAAAGCTGAAGTGCCAGTGAGGGCTGACTAGATGGGCTGCTTTGAAATTTGCTGCTTCCAGGACTGTTACACAGCTTTGTCTGAGTGTCCTCCATAGGGCAGGAAACAGATGTCTGTTATCTTCCTGAAACAGTTTGGCACTACAGTTTAGGAAGAATATTTTGCTAAGACAGAAGCAGGTTTCTCAAGATCTTTCCAGGACCTTGTATGGTTTAACACCACTGCCAGTTATATAGTTGTATGCTTAAGCAGGAGCAAATCATCCCATGTTTGCTGAGTGCTATTAAGATCATCGAAGAGTACTCGGAGCGATAGCCCAGCGGGTAGGGCGTTTGCCTTGCACGTGGCCAACCAGGCATCCCATATGGTCCCCCTGAGCATCGCCAGGAGTAATTCCTGAGTGCAGAGCCAGGAGTAACCCCTTAGCATTGCCAGGTGTGACCTAAAAAGAAAAAAAAATGATCATCAAAGAACTACTTATCTCTGTTGAGACAGTCTCAGTAAATCTTCCCAAACATCTTAAGACTAGGATGTGTCGAACAATATTTCTAAGACCTCTAAAACTGGATGTTCATGTTGATAAGAGCTCATCAGTGCTACAGTTGTAGCTGGCATCACCCTACATATGTCCATATTGATAAGTGGCAGCTCAGTTGAGCTGACACTATTTTGCACATATTAATTGTGACAAGACGGAAGATGGAGCTTTCAAATAATTTTGTTAAAGCAAGTTAAGTTCAGCCCTCAAACAACCCTTTGTCTAAGCCAAGTTTTTAAAGCATGGCTTTGAAATAAGAAAAAAATCAGCACACAGCACTAACATGTTTTGACACTGCCGGCTAAATATTTCCAGTACTTGAAAGAGTATTTCTTCACGATTCTCCCCAAATGACCATGAGTATAACCAATAGGTGAAGGATGAAGAGTTACAGCCTGTGTAGGAACATCTAGATGCTGAGTATAGAATTTTTCGCTCCTTTCTTATATCAAGGGTACTCCTAAGCTGGGGAGAGGTCTATAGCAAAGTGCCTTCATGTTGTTAATGAGGCCATGAGTTCCATTCCCAGTACTACCCACATGTGTGAAGTGTTTTCCCAGTGGATTTTCCATTTTTACATTTTTACACTATTTCTTTGATTTTTAGGACACATCTTGTGGTGCTTATGACAAATTCCTTGCTCTATGTTCAGCAATCACTCCTGGTGATACTTATGGGACCATATACCGTAGTTGAGGATCAAGCCAGGGTCAGCTGTGCAGCAAGAGCTTTACCCCTGTACTGTCTCTCTGGCCCTTTATTGTATCTTTCATTTTTTTAAAAATCCCTCCTTTTATAACTGTTAGTGTGATGTCCCGGGGTAACACACAGCCTGGATGAGGTGCTCCACACATTTTCTTAGGGTGCTAACACGGTGTTGCATATCAGGTTACAATGCTCACACATTCAGCTGCAATGCTCACTGAGGGTTGCTCCTCTTACTTATGGTGCCTGCACATGTGCTCACCAAGCACTGCACTCTTCACTGTGACATTCATACCCATTTTAGTGAGTGCTCACCATGGGTCTCATCTCCTCACCGAGGTGCTTGCTTGTCTCTTAGCAGCGTTCACTGCATTGCAGGCCCTGTTGCTGTGGTGCACATGTGTTTGACTGCAGTATGAGCAGAAACCAGAGTCCTTGTGTGTCAGATCATAGACTGCAGAGCTACCAGAATATCTCTTGGCATATGTGACTACACAGGCCACTGAGCTTACACTTTGAAGGCAGGTGTTCTAAGCCACTGAGCAATTCTATGGGCTCCAGGACATTGGGACTCCCCAAGGCCGCATCAAAGTATTGAATATTCTCAAGTAGACTGTAATAAAATATGCTCCAGCTCCATTAGCAATTTTGTGTGACCTCCAGTCATAGTAGTAATGGGCACACAAAGAAGGATTTGAAGGGGGATTTGATTCAAGTAAGAAAAGAACTCTCAAAACTAGGCTAAAGGATGGCATCACAAAAAAAGATTGGTTAAGGCTACTTCTCTCTGGAGCTGGAGAGATTGCACAGTGGGTAGGGCAGTTGCCTAGTACATGGCAGACCTGGGTCCAATCCCTGGTATCCCTGTGGTCCCTGGAGCATCACTAGGAGTAATTTCTGAGTCCAGAACCAGGAGTAACTGCTAAGAATCTCTGTCTGCGCCCAAAAACAGAATCCCAAACAGGGTTCTTCTATAAAAACAAGAAGTATAACTGTCAGGTTGATGAACACAGGTGACTTTAGGGTTCTTGAAGCCTACGTGTTCTCTATATACCCACACAATCTGGGGAAACTGTATTGTAATACAGCCCTGGTGGATTGGAACCAAAGTCCAATGTAGAATTTGTCTTCTGGTGACCTCAAACAAGGTTCATTCATCTCTGTTTCCTCATCCCTGTGTTGTAAAAATAGCATAAGGTTCCTCATTGTGTTATTAAGTGGATCAAAGAAATGATGCGAGAGGGACACTATATATTGCTAACTAGATTGAGAAGAGATGAAATCCTGCATCCACTGCCGTGTCTATGGAACTGGAGGGTGTCTTGCTGAGTAAAATGAGTCAAGGGGAGAAGGACAATATGGAACAATTTCTCACCTATATGGAGCATAGAGCAACATAGTAAGGGAATAGAAAACAGCCAGCCAGTGATGACAGACCCTGAGAGTCCGCCTGTAGAACTGACTTTGCTAAGGGGGATGTGATTTAGACATAGTATTAGAGAAACTCTGACACTCTGGTGGTGGGTGTGTGATGGGTAGTAAGATTGTGTGCCCGAAACATTACTATTAACACAGGTCCTCGAATAAAAAATTAAAATAGATAAAAGTGACTAAAAATAGGAAAGAAAAAGGGTGAAAGAGGTCAAGGAGATGGCACAAAGGGCTAGTGTGCATGCTTTGCATGGACTCCTGGGGTTTATCCTGACATCACATGGTCCCCTAAGCACTGCTAGGAGTCACGCCCAGGCACCACACTATGGCCAGGCGGTGGCTCACTATCAGTTACCTCAAAAAAAAGTGAAACAAGAAAAGTGCTCATCACACAGAATGGCTCAGTTGCAGTAGCTATTGCTGTTAAAACCCCAACTAATGACTATTACCTTGACCTTACCTGTCTTTGGGATTCCAGGCCTGTAACTCTCTTTCAAAGGTCACAGTCAAGGTGCTAAGTTGCATCTTTCTTGGTTTTTATTTTTTGTGGCATCTGGCCACGACCAGAAAAGTATGCCTCCCCTGACCTACTGCCAGGGCTCTGAAATACCTCTGACACTACACTTTAGAACAAACATAGAGTGAGTAAAGGAGATAGAGCATATTCCTAGCCCATACATCATAGGCCAACCTCAAATCCCAGGTCTGCTGGCTATATTCCTGGTGTCCCCTGAGCACCATTGGGCTGAGCACTGCCTAGTGTGGCCCCTGGAAAAACAGAAGTTATAGTTCTGTTTAAAAGGCTATAACTGGGCCGGAGTGATAGCACAGCAGGTAAGGCATTTGCCTTGCAAGCAACCGACCTGGGTTCCATCCCCGGCATCCCATATGGTCCCCCGAACGCTGTCAGGGGTAAATCCTGAGTGTAGAGCCAGGAGTAACCCCCGAGCATTGCTGGGTGTGACCCATAAAGCAAAAAAAAAAAAAAGAAAGGCTATAACTGGGGCCAGAGCGATGGTCCAGCAGGTAGGGCATTTGCCTTGCACGCGGGCCGGCCTGTACCGGCCCGGGTTCAATCCCCGGCATCCCATATGGTCCCCGAGCACCGCCAGGAGTAATTCCCTGAGTGCAGAGCAAGGAGTAACCCCCTGAGTATCGCCGGGTGTGACCCAGAAATTAAAAAAATAAATAAATAAAAGGCTATAACTTTGTCTGTTTACAAGGCTGGAGAAGATAACGTGATAATTCCAGCTGTCTAGGTGTGTCGGCTTCATTTCACATTTGTACCTGCTGCCACCAAGGTAAATGTGGCGCTGAAGTGTAAACAAGCGGAATTGATTAACATCATCAGTAACACCCCCCCCACTAGGACGTGCCCGCGTCTGTCCCTGCGCTCCTCCAGACCTTGCTCATTGCTCCTTTTAAATGGGGCTGTTGGTCTCCATGTGGGCATGTGCCAAGTCTTACAACCGTATCTTGGAGACAAAACAGAGTCGTTTGATTTGCTCATCAAGACATTGCCCAGGAAAAGAAGTCAGATTCACCCACTTGCAACGAGCATTGTGCTGGTAAAAAGGGAGAAGAGAGTGGATGCAAATGACAGGCTTCAGAGCTGCTCTGTAGCTTGGCTGTTAGACTTAAAATAAGGCCCAGATGGCAGAGCCAGCTCTGAGATACAGCCAGTTAGCCTGCCGATGAGCTTCAGTTCCTTACACTTACAAGGGAAGGGCCATCTCCTAAGACTAGCCGCAGGCTATGGACTCCAGGGTGGTTGTGGATAATTACATGGTAATTATTTGTAATAAGTGCTTCCACTCTCAGCATGATTATCCTTCCCCGGGTTGCTTTCCTCTTTATGCCTGTTTTATGTAGGGAAACACTGTCCAAATTAATCTAAGTCTTTTGTAAGTGAATCTCTTTTCGCCTGGTGATCCCACACTCTTTGGCAGCAGGTGTTAAGCCTTCTGTACAAAAGGAATATTTTCAGTTTCCCTTTGGCTAGTGAGAAAGCCAGGCAAACAAGACATGGGTGGATTAAGCATGAATTATGGGATTAATATAGACATGGCCCCTAAGGAGAGCAGAGTTAGCCCCGCATAAAACCCTGGGAAATAATCACAGCAAACCTTTGTAGGGCTTCATGGGTTGCTAAACACTTTCAATATATATATATATATATATATATATATATATATATATATATATATCATTCCTTTAATTTGCACTTCAGCACTGCAAGGTATATATTGATATTATGATGAGCTTGCTAGTGAGTTCAGTACAGTATCTGATTAGGGGGCACAGCACGTTTTTTGAGCCTACTGATGAAGGTTTGAATCCCAGAGAAACTACTCATTAGCTGTATGACCTTTGCTGGGTTAATTAACCTCACTAAGCCTCAGCCTTCTCCTGTATGGGAAGAGGAGATTCTGACCAGGCTTGTCTCAGGATTTAATGAAATTGCATCTAGCACTGTTAATGCAGTGCCGTGTCCATAGTGAACAAGTCACTCATTGGTTAAATGAAGGAAATATACAGTGATAAATAGAAAAATCAATAACTGAAGCTTTACTTGAAGTATCCTCTTTTTATTTCCTTTCCTTTTTATTTCTCTCTTTCTTGAATGCAAGTAAACAGTGTTTTGTCCAGTTGTTCTACTCTTTAGTGGACTATTGTGCCTATGAACAATTACTTCATTGGAACCAAAGTGGACTGAGAAAAGTCCCTCTTTACTTTTCTGGTTCTGAACCTTTGAGGGTTTTCAAGGGCTTCCTGAAGCATGTAACATCACCAAATAAGGTGAGCAAATAAAATAGGTGTGCAGTAGTTCTTGGCAGGGCAACACTCAGGCAAGTGCACTGAATGCTCCGCTGCTTTTGATGCTCAGGCTAAACTTCTCAGGGTCTCCTGCTGGGCCTGCTCCTGTGATTTTGAAAGTACTCTCAGTTCTGAAATGCTGCACATACCAGAAGCATATACAGTTGGGAAGAGAGGTCACTCTAGAGAGAGAAAAAGTACTTCCCGTAGAGGCAGCTGGGGGTTGGGCAGGTGAGGACAATGGCAGGAGGATATTGATGTTGGGACATGTAGCTGGTGAAAGGATGGGTTTTGGAATATCAGATGACAGAAACCCAATCACAAAAAGAACCTTGTAACTGTGTATCTCTTAGTGATTCCATTAAAAAATAGAAGAGGACTATTTCTAGAACACAACCACATGATGAGGCCCACAGCCAGAGCACACTCAGCCACGTGGATTAGGAGAAGGAACAGGAGGGTGTGGAAGAGTGAAACTCCAGAAACTTGGGCCCCTTCCTACGGACACACAAAGGTGAGCCCCAATGGTTTATCTGCTCAATGAGCAGAAGGGATGGACATTCCTCCATCTTCTTCCCTTCTAGCAACATAAATCAGTTTGGGACTTTTTATTAAAGTCATGCTGTGTGAACTCAAATAGGGATGAAAGCCTGGGCCTCACACATGCAAGGCATATGCTCTGCCAATGAGCGATATCCTCAACTCCCTGAATGCTTTATGAAAAATGTAAAAAGTTATGCATTTTTAATACTCCCAGCATTATAAAAACAGCTCATCCCTGGCCATATAGTGCTGTTAGTCTCCCTGAACTTGGCTTAGGCACCAATGGTCTAAAAAGCACATTCTTTCTTAAGACAGAAAGGACTCGAGAAAAGAAAGAAATTTGGAAGACTGACCTCCTTAAAAAGTGTATTGAGCCCAAACACTGTGTTAAGCATGTCAAACATGTTTATTTATATTTAAGCCTCACCATAGTCCTTAGTGTTGGGAATTTTACTCTATATATTGTATATAACGTAACTGGAGAAAAAAAGAGATATTCAATTATTTCTCCAAGGTCAAAGAACTACTAAGTAATGGTCAGGACCAAGATTTAAACTTAGGTTTTTCTGATACCAACCCCTCCCGCTATTCTTTCTCATTTATAGATGTAGCTTCCATTCTGAAGCATAAACTTCAAAAAAAGGATTATTGACGTTGATCCTTGGCTCCCTTGTCTCCAAATGGTGTCCCTTCACTGAGGTAATCAGTGGGATTTGTTCCATCCCCTAGGATCAAAATGCAGGATGGCCAATGAGAGAACCACTTGAAAAGTTTTACCTCTGTATTAGATTTCTTAGGAGAATACTTCAAGTCCCTGTGTCCAGAGGTAACTAGTAGAATATCCTGTGAGGTCTGAGATCTGGATAGTAATCCCTGAGTTGACAGGTCAATAGAGACCCAGGGGTAGAAAGATGGTACAGGGTTAAAGCACTTTCTTGACAAATGTCTGATCCTGATTTTCTCCATGTCACCACATAGTTCTCTGAGTTCTCTGAGGACTGCTAGGAGTGACCCCTGACCACAACCAGGAGTAGGCCCTGGGCAATACTGTCTATGACCCCAAAATTAAAAACAACAGCAGGAGACCCAACTCACCTACAGCTTGGACCAAATATTCATCTGTTGACCATTGGTTAGAAAATTTATTTTTTCATATTCAACTTTGTATTCTCACCTCTTCAATATTAAGAGAGCCTGAGTAGAGAACAGTAAATCACAAGTGGGAAAAAAATTTAGATAATGTGGGCAGTAATACTACTAATTTGCTTAGTGGTATTCTTAATGTGGACAGGGCTATTCTAATTGTAAACTGTCGTATTCCTAATGTGAACTGCACTATTCCTAGTAGTATTCCTAATGTGGATTGTGATATTGCTAACCTCAGAGAGAATTTGAGAACCATGCATTTACTTGGAGTGTTTTGAGAGGGAGAGTCTTTCTTTCTTCCCTTCCCCACCGTTTTCTCTTCCATTGTTAATTCTCTGATGTCACATACATGGCTGTTACCAAGGAATCACATCTCAGTATTAGGGTCCATGTTCTAAAAGTGTCAAAACAAATCTCAGTAATAAAAAAGCCATCGTTTAGCTTGTTACCCTCTCCAAAATTGTTATGAAGGGTACAGTTTAATTAGAAAATTCTAAATGTAAGTCACCGTACCACAAAGCAACCTCCAAAATATGTACAAAGCTCTAACTCTGGGGTGCAGGGGGAGGTAAATTCTAAGGGAAAAGAATAATCTTGTTAAGAAAGCAGGCCTGTGTCCTTTCATTTGGGTTCAAAATTTGCTCTGAGGCATCCAAGGGTAATTTAGATGCCTGTCATAAAACTCATCTTTGAGAAAAATCTTGGATTTCTTTTTCTTTAGGTACCTATAAGCTCTAATTAAATAATGTGTGTGGGAATGGGATTTTGACTTAAGAGCTTTCTTATTAGTGTGAAAGGGACTATTACTCTCTGGTTTAGCATACCCAGGGCATTATGCAAAAGTTTCAGATGTTTCTGTTCTGCAAAGGTAAAGATGAAGTCCAAGAAGTCATAATTCTTTATCAAAACCGACAACTGTTTTATGCATCTGGGGATTTGGCTGGAGCACTACTGCCTGGCTCCATGTTAAAATCCTGTGGCTTTCTCAATGTTAAAATCCTGTGGCTGCCAGTAGCCGATTGCATCTAATTTTACCACATGAAAAAGACATGTAGCAAACATCAATATAAAAGCTACCCTTCGAGCTTCATTTTCTTTTTCACACGTTTGTCCACCCTGCCCCTCTTACAGTCAGCAGGAAGTAATCTCACCTCTGAAAGGAAGCCAGCATCCTAGCTGTGCTGATAAATTGTAGGGAAATGAAAAGGCTGCCTGATTGCTGATTTCCCCCCTCTTTATTTCCTAAAGAAGAATAATGAAGAGCTTTCTTTTCTCCCACTCAACAGCCTAATCACCCACATCTGCACTTCACATGGCAGCTTCCCATACCTCTGCCTGAAAAGGGAGAAAAAGGAGAAGCACCCCTTACTTTGCCACACCCAATGGAACCTGTGGTTCCTGCATCCCAATTGGTCTCTCCCTTTGCTATGGGGTCCAAGCAGTTCTCCTCCACTCAATGCCTGGCCCCTGCTGGCATTGGGAGCTACTCAGCTTGTGGTTAACTGCTATCCATTATTCCTCCTTATTTAGAACTTCTCTAGAGAAATGGCATTATCTCAGTCACTAAGATAAAAGCTGCTTGAAGTTAGTTTTTTTTTAAATTGCTGTTTGTTCAGCTTGCTTCTGCCCCCTTTACTCAGCTTGCTTAAAAAGTATTCACACTGATGTATAATGGTGAAAATGCAAATGATTCAAATATCACCTCAGAAAAATGGACTGATTTGCATTTCGCTAATGTTGAAGTGGGTCAAAGTGTTATTTCTCTCTCTCTCTCTCTCTCTCTCTCTCTCTCTCTCTCTTCGTAATGCTTGATTGAAGGTAAATTCAACTCCCTTCTGCCAGTGAAAAAGCTCCTCAATGACCTGAACAAGATCTGGAGGTAGAAAACATATTTTCAGTAATACTGAGCTCATTTTTCTGCCAGAACAAATTAGTCTGTAGTTATTGCATATGTCACAGTGGTTTTCAAGAGGCACTTATGAAGATGCTAAAAAGACCCTTCCATGTAGATTATTAGAAATGTCACAGTGCTAATGTTAAAACACTATGGTAATCTTTCCATTTTACTCTTCCATACTCAAATACTGTTTTTCTCATTTGCAATTCGGCTCCTACAAGAGAAGATATCTTTTAGAAACAGGTTCCAAAGAGAACCAGAGAGGGGTTTTTTTTATCATTTATCCTGGAAAATGCAGGATGGTGGAATATTCTGATAAAGGAAGCAGCAGACATAATCCATCATTTATCTGTTATCTCCTGTGAAAAATAAGCAATTTATTTATTTATTTATCTATCTATTTATTTATTTATTTATTTTTCTCATTGTATGTACATTTTTTAGTGATTTTTTTATTTTTTTTATTTTTGACAATTACAAAAATATTCATGTTTGGGTTTAAAGCCATATTATTTATTTATTTATTTTGAGGTGACTAGATTTAGAGGGAAGCTTTTCAGAATAGATTAATGTTCAAAGTAGAATTAGCTCCTGAGTTAATAAACAAATGAATGAATAAAGGAAGACTGTCATCAAGGACTTTTAGCACTTGAAGGTATTAACAGATAACCTGTGGCACAGTCAAGTCAAAGAGCTTATCTTCTAATAAAGCAGTATGAACCAGGCAGCATCTAATAGGAGACAGAAATCAATTCTGAGAAGTTGTGCCAAGAGAAAGTTTTGAACTTTTGGTTTTGGGGCCACACTCAGTACACTTAGGATCTCCGCCTATCTCTGTGCTCAGTGCTGGCTCCCAACCTAGTGTGTGGGATCCCATGGTGCTTGGAATTGAACCCAGGATTGTTGCATGCAAAGCATATTCTCATCCTTTGGACCATCTTCTGGATCCCCAAAGAAAGACTTTTATAGGCAGAAGGGGATAAGGAAGCCCAGTGAGGAAAACCAGATTGGATGGGCAAGCTCATCTTCCTTTCGGGAGACCCCGTGCTCGCCATTATGTTAACCAGGTCATTCCCCACTGAGTCCATAAAGACTAGATTCCTAGGAGAGGCTGGAACTGTAATTTAGTTAACCGTGACATCTTAGTCTGGTGAGATCTGGGACTCACCCATGTCGGGCTATTATTTCCTTCAGTGAAGGAGAAACAGTTGACAGTACACACTTGACCACTTAGGAACTCTGTTTCCATTACTGTGAAATAGAATGAACCACATGTTTTCAGGGATGTTGAGAAAAGTAAATAATGTCTATATAGAGAGAGTATGTGTTGATGATGTCTTTCATTGCCAAAGAAAAGAGGCAAAGCTGTGATGGTGTGTAGAGGTAAGGGTTGGTGACTTCTAAACCTTCAGGCAGATAGAGTTACTCACTTTACCTTAATCTATGTCCCGGTGTTTAGGTGATGGCATTACCATTCAAATATTCCTGACAGGAGCATAGTACATGCTGTATTGTCTCATGCATGGATTGGGGTGTGGGCTTTTATTGACAACTTAAGCATATCTCCTCCAACTTTCTACTACAGTTTGAGTAATTAGACATAACTCTAGAGTTAATAGTTTAAAATCAAAACATATCTTGAAATTTTGCTTTTTATTTTGACTTCTACTCAAACTTAGATTATCTATGGTCAGATTTATGAGTTCACTGTTTTAAATATTTACAGGTGATTAATTCTTAGAGATTTTCAACATTCCAACAAACTTAAACTCTCAATATAAAGCCTTCCTTGAGTGCTTTTATTTTGTTCAAATAGTAAAACCTACCAGTGAAACGTGACTTAAACTTCAGTTCCACATGAGATATCCTGCAGCAATCAAAATATCCTATGTACTGGAAAGAACACTTTACCCCAGGGAAGGTGCTGTAAGAGAAAATTAAAACCTGCTGCCCACATTAAAACCTATTAAGCCATTAGGCAGCTTTCAGTATTTGTGAGCTGCTTCCTCCTGCTGGCCTGCAGGGTTTAGGGAGCCCCCAAATGCTAATGAAAAAATCTACCTGCAGACTCCGCTAGCAAATGTCTCTCCAAAACAGGCTTTGCACATCACTGTCTTGAGCTCCATCAATTTGTCAAGAGATAGATAGCATAGAAGAAGCAATTCCCCGAAATCTATACCTGATTAGAAGAAGAGTCATGGATTAGCTGCATCCTGAAATCAGTGCCCATATATTCTTGAAAGTGGGGTGGATGATTCTAGACCATACACGTTGGGCAATAGAATTAAAAATCTCTCTGTGCTGATGGATGCTTTGCATGAACACTTATTCTTTGTTTAAAACCAGAGAATTTTGGTAGAAGTGATAGTGTATTCAAATCTTGAAATCAGTGATTGATTCAGCACACTTGTCAAAGATTAATTGTTCCTGTGGATCTACCTTCTTCCTTCCTTCCTTCCTTCCTTCCTTCCTTCCTCTCCTCCCTCCCTTCCCTCCCTCCCTCCCTCCCTCCCTCCCTTCCTTCCTTCCTTCCTTCCTTCCTTCCTTCCTTCCTTCCTTCCTTCCTTCCTTCCTTCCTTTCCTTCCTTCCTTCCTTCCTTCCTTCCTTCCTTCCTTCCCTCCCTCCTCTCCTTCCTTCCTTCCCTCCCTTCCCTCCCTCCCTAAATCCTAAATCCAATGGTGCCTCAAGGCTTGCTCCTGGCTGTGGGATCACTCGTTGGTAGGGCTCGGAGGAATATATATTGTGCTGGGGATCACATCCAGGTCAGCCACATGCAAAGTAAGAACTTTGTCTGCTGTATTGCCTTCCTGGCCTTATCTTAATTACTTCAATATGAATGTTACAGTTCTGTGTTAAATGTGAAATGTCAGTAAGAAATAAAAGCCATATCAAGACTGGAGAGATAGTACAGGGTGAAAGTGGTTTGCGTTGGACGTGGTTGAGCCTAGTTTGATCTCCAGCCCCACATAAGGTCCCCTGAGCACTCTGGGAAGTGATCCCTGAACAACAGTGAATCAGAACAACAAATAAAATAGAATAAAATACTAAATACTTATTACTGGGAGACATGGACAAGGACTATCAAAGATCCCCACTTTGTTTCTTGAGAAGTAATGTCTCATTTCCCTGGATCATGAATATCTTTTGTCGGAAGGGTTGGGTCCATCTATGGTTCTCAAGAGCTGGAGAAAGGTGCAGCAATAAAGTGCTCCATGGAGGGAGAAATGGAATGTCTAATATCAGACACACTGATAGGGGCAGAGGAAAAGATTTTTTTTCCAGCACTCTGGGTTCTTCTTAATCTGGCGATTCAATCAAATTAACATCAGACAAATTAATAGGGGAAATCAAGAAACTTACTGTGTTATATAACTAAGATCCTCATGCAAAGCTAAGGAGTGGAGCTGAGCTTCAAGTAAGGAGTGGGCAGGACACATATAACCAAGACCAGATGCTTTGTGTTTATCTGTCTATATTGCCTGTGTATGGATTGATTTCTCCATAGAAAGGTTATTTCTGGTTATTACAATCCTGAGTAATACCTTCAATTTTTATTCTTCTGGTAGTTATGAGTGGTGAAAGTTTCTCTGAACCTGCAGAGCTTTAATTGACCTTTGCTTGAAATAATTTTCATGCCAATGTGAGCTGACTTAGGAAGTCTCCTCTGGAGACTAACATATTGAGAATGTTTCTCCTTCTCAGAATTCCCACTCATATTTTATGCCTCTCTTCCTCATCTTAAAAGTTTTGCTTATTTCTTACCTCAAGTTACTGACCCTTTTTGACCCCACTCTATTTCCCATAGTACTTATCTCCTGCTAATTTACTACACCTTTCACTTACTATGCTAGAACCAAAATTCAGGAGAATGGGAAACACTGGTTGATTTTTCCATTAATGTGGTACAGTGCTTAGAATAGTGCTAGGTATCAATAAGTGCTTATAGAAGGAGCCAATAAATTGGATGGTTGTAGGTGTCTGTCTTTTTTCTTCTCTTCTTTGGCAGTATCCTTCCAGTGATACATATGTGACCTGTCTCTCGGAGCACAGGAAGCAGCTCTGATAGGCTTCATTATTATTATTATCTTCTTGGATGAAAGTAAACATCATTTCCCTTTGGCTCTCTGGAAAAAGAAAACTTGCTTTCTGATTGTAATGGGATTTCTTGGTCCTTATAAATATTTTTAATTCCTACTCTGTTCACTATCTACAAAACTGGCATCCAACATTTCATTGTAACAGATCGGCCTGGGTCTATCTGGAATTTACTATACCAGCACCCAATGAAACTTATCTAATTTCGCGATATTTACCCCATCAATTCTTTAATGCTTCTCAGTGTTAGATAAGGTTGCTTGGTTGCTTTTTATTTTACTTTTTGGGCCACAGCTAGCAGTGCTCAGGACTTGCTTTTGGCCTTTTGCTCAAGGATTACTCCCAGCAGTGTGCAGGGTACCATATGTGATGCTAGAGATTAAATCTTTTCAATGTCCAGACTCCACAGTTCATCAGAGCCCCACCCAAGAGAGAAGCCAATTTCATGCCTGGTTCATCATAGCCCCTCCCAAGAGAGCAGGTGATTTCAAGTCCGGGTATGTGGGTCTTGGCAGTTAAAGTCATAAGGCTGCCATGGATATGGAGGGGCTCCCTTTCCCCACCTCTGTCCTGTCCAGGAGGCCTGTTGGTCCCATCCATGAACCATGTGTCTATATCTCTGTGTCCCATGTGGCTCCATCTGGCGGCCATGATGCAGAGATATAGACACATGGGACATAGCTGCCACCAGCTCTCCCTGAGGGATGCAGCCTCAAAGCAGCCACACGATGTCTCAAACTAGTGGAAACCAATCACATTCTAAAAATTCAGAAAATAAAATCAAGAACAGAAATTGGCCGAATTAACCCATAAAAAACCAGAGGGGGAAAACAAGATTTATCAATACCATTTCCATGTATGTGCTTTAATGGTCAGTATAATTGGTGCCAGCTGAGGGAGCAGTCATGGTGACCAGTGTGGGTAAGAAGTGAGGGTCTTTGGTCGTGGAACACACTGGTGGTGGGAGTGGTGTTTAATTATGGGTCTTTCTGACAACTGTATTATTAAAACCTTTTTACTTTGTAAATCACAGTGTTTTAATAAAATTTTTAAATGAGCTAAAGAGTTGAACAGATATTTCATTAAATTAATATGGTTAATCAATATATAAAAGTTGTTTCACATCAGTACCTAGTAGTAGTGATCATTTAATGTAAATTAAAACACCAGAAAATATCATTGCATTTTTATTACAGTGGCCAGAATGGAAAAGAATACAAGTAATACCAAATATTGGCTTTGATGCCAGAACCTAAACATACATTTACAGGTCAGCTTAGCAATAACACCTATATGTATTTATTCTGTAGAAGAAAAAGCTTAGCTTTATACAAAACTGTGCTTGAGTATATTTATAATAGCCTCAAACTGGAAATGATACAAATGACTTTTAGCCGCTGAATGCTTAAGCAGGTATTATCACTGTATCACTGTATCACTGTATCACTGTCTTCCCATTGTTCATCGATTTGCTCGAGTGGGCACTAGTAACACCTCCATAAGTCCTGTCACAAGCAAGTGTAACCCAAGGGCATCTGCTTGCTCCAGGGACAGGAAGAGCCCCAAACCATTCTTCAGGTCATGGAACTGAGGTCCATAATTATTAATAGTTTTGGCATAACAAGTAAATAAAACACGGGTAGCTGCCAGGCTCTGCCGTGTAGGTGGTATAGTTTCAGTAGAAGGCTCTCATCTCGAGCATTTACATGTTCGAGATGAGATTTTCATGACAATCATAAATCTTATTTGTTCAGAAAATCATTATTATATCTCCACATAAGCAGGTATTATAAAGAATATAAACTTGAGGGTCAGAGAAATACTATAAAGGTTAAGGCTTACATGCTCGCAACTCTGGTTCCAATTCCTGGAACTACATGCTGTACCTCGAGTACCCCTAGGAGTGATCCCTAAGCATAGAGCTAGGACTAAGCCCCCAGTTAGTACTCTGTGTGACCTAAATGAGATGGAAAGAAAGAAAATAGGGAAAAATATAAGGAAATTATATAGAGATTTTTTTATTCACTTGCCAGTTCAAGTGAATAAAAACCAGTTCATGTAAATATGTTCATAGCTATTGGGTGCTGTTTTGGGGTAAAAGTGTTTTTAACAGGTCCAGGAGGCCCAGAGTCCTACAGGTTATTATTGACTAACTGGGCTAGTTTGGTACAAGGACCTGTAGTGCTGGGGGGCCTCTGGAACCATGCCTGGCAATTCTGGGGTCATTTGGGCTGTAACTGAAACCCAGGTCAGGTGTGTGCTACATATGAGCCTGACCTGCTGTACTTTCTACAGACTCCTGCTCCCAGCTCTTCTATTTCACAAATAAGGTAGCTAGTCACAGTTGCACACAAGTTTCTGGGCAAATACATAGATGTAGCAGTTGATATATGAATATCAGCAGATAATTGCTTAACTTTGAAAGAAAACATAAAAAAATACTATGCTGTTTTCTGTTTCCACCAGCATTGTATTTAAGTTCTGGTTATTCCATA
The DNA here is from genome assembly GCA_021461705.1 of Cryptotis parvus. Taxonomy (NCBI): domain Eukaryota; kingdom Metazoa; phylum Chordata; class Mammalia; order Eulipotyphla; family Soricidae; genus Cryptotis; species Cryptotis parvus. Next base: position 243,717 of record JAJIBD010022189.1, read on the forward strand.
TATGCCTCATCATTTCTCTTATTTATATTTACTTACCATCTTGGTGCAAAGTGACATCTTATTGTGAATGAATTAGAACTTTCCTATTATGTATAACATTTTGGTTTTGTTTGGTAAGGCATTTAACTTTTTATATATTTTATCTGTGACATTCAGAGACATGTGCTGAAACTATAAGCCCATGTGACTTTGTCTAAAAATAGGGTATCTAGAAAGTGAATAAACTTGACTAGACCATATGATGAGCCTTACTGGGACTGCAGTGTCATAAGAAGAAAAGTTTGTAGACCAGAACAATTAAAAGGTTAAGGCACTTGACCAGCATGTGGTTGCAGCTACTACCCTGGTTCAGATTCGGACATCACCCAACATGATTCCTGAGCACAGATCCAGGAGTGTGCCTTTAGCCCAAAAATTATAGGAAGTGATTATAAATGGAGAGAGGTGGGGAGAGAAAGTGTGTGTGTGTTTCTCTACATACATTAAGGATACCCTACAGTTTTATATGAATTCTCATTTTATCTTTTTATGTTAACCATTTGTCAGATCATTTTGTACATGCATTTCCTCCTTTTTATTTAAATGATAGTTTATTTCATTCTTCATATTTTTAGTTGAATGTAGTTCACTTTGTTTATTTCCACTTATTTTCCTTGGTTATTGTGATTAGCATTTCCAAAGACACTGAAGCCATTATCATGTAGTTTTCACCTATTCTGTGCCTTTTGTGCTTTCATATTTTGCCTCTAAGTTTTAATTCAGTTTGAATTAGTTTTTGTGAGTGGTATGACATAGTGCCTGGTTTTATTCTGTTGCATATGGCTGTCCAGATTTAGTAGCACCATTTGTAGAAGAGAAAATTCTGTCTCCATTGATTTAACTCATTTCCTTTCTTATAAATTAACCAAAGTATGGTTTTATATCTGTATTCCCAATTGAATTCCATTTTTTCTACATGCCTATAGTAATCCCAATATCATAGTAGTTTTGATTAGTATCGCTTTGTAGTGTAACTTGAAATCAGAGATTATGATATATGATATAGCCATTCTCTTTTTTTAAAAAAAATTTTGGTAGGTTTTATTTTTTTGTGCTTTCCATACAAATTTAGTAACATTGGTTCTATTTCTTTCAAGTATGTATGAATATACTATTTAATTACAGAGTCTTATAGGAGTTTCATGAGATATGTATAGTGCTTTGGAAAAGATGGCCATTTTAATCATGTCAGTTTATCTAGCACAGGTTCATGGTATGTCTTTAATTTCTTTTATCGATATCTTATAGTTTTCTGTTGCAGAACACCTAAAAGCCTAGGCCTCTGCATCTGCCCTGGATTGCCTCCTGCAGATCACTTCATAGGGGGGATAGTCTGAATGTGGCAGTCTTATCTGACCATGTATTCTGTACTGGCTGGTATAAATATTCTCTCATGCTACCACAAGCATCGTGGGACTAGCTAGGTACCAGCATATTTGCCTGGCCACGTTGGATCCCTAAGTAATTAGACAAGAGAGAAATGCTGTTTGCCTCCAAGCAAGCAAGCGTGGCTCCCTGATAACTCAAAGGCAACTAAAATACAAAACTACCGTGAAGGAGACAAGACTCTTGTGAAGGCTTGGAGAAATATTTAACTGGCATTAGTATTAGTCTTTGGTACAGAGACATGCCATCTCAGAAACCCCCTTCTCTACCCTATAAAGGGTAATAAAAGCCAACATATTAGGCTCAAGATATTAGGTGAGATGCTGGGAGAAATTACCTGAGGGCATTTGATCCTTCCTGCCAGGGGAAGTTACATTTAGCTTATAGCTTCTCCCAGCCCTGCTAGGAGGCTTTGAATTAGCTCTGGGTCCTTGTAAACAACCAGATGATCTCCTGAAGTTGCTACATTCTATAGAGCTATTTTCCTGTTTTCATCTTTTAGATAGCCCAGCCCAGAATGGGCTGGGCTGGGGAGTTTGGGGGATTCCTAGCTATAAAATAAACTGTAAGAAGAAAGAATCTCTCTCTTTTTTTCCCCCTTTTCCATTTCGGCTTCCCTTGGTGTTTTGCTTCTCCGTCCTTGTCCTCTCCATTCTCTGTTGGGCCTCAACACTTGGTGGCAGCCATCTTGGCCTACACCTGGCTGGGGCCTACCTGGGAACCCAGAGTCCGGAGGTTTTCCGTGCTCTTGGATTGTGTATTGGAACTTGTGATAGTAAAGCCCTTTTTAAAACTGCATCGGATTCCTGAGTCTTCATCCATTCCCGCTGGCCGGAGGTAGAAGGGAACTCGCTTCCCGACACTGTTGGGGACCCCGGCGGCACTCCCTGACAGTTTTGATTTTCAGGACTTCCACTGCCCTTGTTCCTAGGTTCTTTTTGGTGTGATCATAAATGAAATTTTAAAAAGAAATACCTTCCTCACCTGCATCCTAACTGCTCATTCTAATCCCTGGTGCCACAGTAACTTCCTCTTGCACCGCAGTTCGGTTTATATGAGCATCATGTGTACATCTAAGGTTGCATTAAAAGACATGTGAACACCTAGGCCAGCAGATCTAACGCCTAGTAAGTGCATATGTGAGTACCACAGTAACCAAGTGCATGCTGGAAACACAGTGTGCATGAACACTGCAACTGAGAATGCAGCCTTCAGATATGATGTGCCTGGTCCTCGGCAAGCATCACAGCTGAGTATGGCACCTATGCGACCCAAGGCAAGATCATGATGAGCACCAAGTATGATATATTAGTGACCCAACCCCCGACATAGCAACAGCAACAAACTGAAAGGAAGGGGAGGGTGGGTAGGAAGTGTTAGGAAAAGTTCCCTCTTGTTCACTTTTTGGAAGTGCTTGAGGAAGATAGGTATTTGGCCATCTTCGAAGGTTTGCTAGTATTCAGTGAAACTCCCTGGTACTGAGTTTTTATTTAAGGGTGGGGATATTTTTTTGACTCCCTCCAGTGGTGCTCAGGGTATCCAGTGACTGCTCTTACCAGTTTGAAACTGGATGTGTGGGCATAGTGGTTCAGCTGTTAGGCCTGGTGATGTGGACCAGTGTGACTGGTGGCCACAGTGTTAGATTCAGTGGAGCGTGGGTACATCACTAAGTTTACATCTGGTGATGTTTGGGGCAAGGTGGGTCTTACAGAGAGTTGAAGAGAACTTGAATCCTCATGCAAGCTAGACAGGGCTTCATGACAGGCTAGGCATGTGCTCCAGCCCTTTGTTTGTTGTTTATTTATGTATTGATAAATCCCGTGAGATACACAGTTACAAAGTTGTTTATGGTTGGGTTTCATCATACAATGTTCCAATATCCATCTCTTCCCTAGTGTACATTTCCTACACCAAGGACCTCCTCCCTCCTCCACCACCAGTCTGTCTCTGTGGCAGAACTTTTTCTCTCTCTCTCTCTCTCTCTCTCTCTCTCTCACTGCCTCTTGTCCCTCTGTCTCTGACTTTCTTCTCTCTCTCTCACCTTTAGTGTACATCAGTTCTTTGGACCTTCCCTTTGACTATGGGTAGATAGACTTTTGGTTTCTCTTTCAATTTCATTGCTCCATAGGCTTGTTTAGGATTTCTGTTTCCTCTTGGTTCAATCTTAAATGCTTTATGATTCTGAGAATTTGATCATCTCCTCTAGATTATCCAGATTATTAGTTTATAGTAGGATAAGCCTTTTTCCTAATGTACGAATTTAATGATATTAACTTCCCTTGCTGTGATACTTTGGTTTCTAAAGAGTGATGCATTTGTTTCTAAAGTTGTAGTACTTTGGTTTCTAAAGAGAAATATAAACATGGTCTTTCTCTCCATCAATACTCCAGATCTCCTAAAACTCTTGAAGTTTTCTGAGTGATGATTGATGAAGGTATTCTCTGGTTTTCATAAGAAGCCACTTCCAATCACATGTGAGTTTGTGCTAATGAGATACCTTTTAAAGTGCCTAAGGATGAAGGCTAGTTGTGAGCAGTTGTGAGCAGAAGTGACAATAACCAAAGGGCTGAAACTTTCTTTTTGGGAAGGCTGGGAGAAACACCCTCAAAGAGTTAGAACTTTCTACTTCACCAGACTTGCAATTGGAGGAAGTCTTATGGGATTGAGCCCTTAATCTCTAGCAACTGACACTATCTTCAGACAGCATCATAATTGAGTCAAATTTAGATTAACCAACTGTAGCCTGAGAATATCTTGCTATGGAAAAAATAACTCATGCATTTGGTGATCACAGGTGAAGTATGTTAGGAGTGCTAGGCAATAGGAGAGGAGAGGCAGAAGTGTTTTCCCTTTAAAAAAAGTTTTAGCAACAAACAGAAATTTTTTATATATCAAATTTTTATTTTTATTTAAGATGTTAGAAACTTTTTTATGTGCATCCTTTTGACACAACCCCCCCATATTTAGAACTAAGCGCATATATTAATTTCCATATTATAACCTTTTTCTTCTCCTAAAACACTTTTTAAAAAATATTTCTGGAAGTACGAATCTGCTGGCAGATTTATTTTCTTTGCTTTCACATGTCTCAAAAAGTGCTTACTAGCCTTCATTTTTGAAAGCTATTTCCACTGGGTTAAAAATTCTAAGCTGAGAGAATTTTGCCTTAGCATTTTAAAGACTGTACTGCACTCTTCAGATTTGCATTACTTTTGACAGGAAATCTACAGTCATTCTTATTTTATTCCTCTCTGTATAAAGTGTTTTTCCCCCATCCAACAATTCTGTTCCTTCTAAGATTTTATTTTATTTATTTTCAGCTATTATGCTGTATTTAACTGTATTTTTTTTTTTTTTTTTTTTTTGCTTTTTGGGTCACACCCGGCGATGCTCAGGGGTTACCTCCTGGCTCTGCACTCAGGAATTACTCCTGGCGGTGCTCAGGGGCTATAGGGAGCCGGGACGAACCCAGCCAGCACAGGCCGGCCGCCAAGGCAAGCCCACCGCTTGCTTCCGCGACTGTATTTAAAATTCAACCTTTGAGCACAGTTCTTGGCTGTGGATTATAGAGTTCTTCACATTTTGGCAAAATTTCTTGGGGGGGTTTGTTTGGTGTGTGTGTGTGGTGTTATACTCTACAGTGCTCAGGGACCAGGTGAGAACCCAGGTCACGGACACGCCGAGCCACTCAAGTGGTGCTCAGAACTAGGGGTCCCAGGGATAAAAATCAGGCTACTCTATGCAAGTGTGTGCTCAGCCATTGAACTATCTCCTTGACCCCTCCATTTTTCTTCATTTTTATAGGAACAGTACTTATTTAAATACGTATCCAAAGATTTGTCTAATTACTGTTTCTGATGTAATTTCTGCTTTTCTTTGGTTTGTTTACAAACAATAATACCGTGACTATATTTGGTTATTTTCCTTGTAACACATACAAACATATCTTTATGCGTATGTTTGGGGATTGTAAGCTGAGTTTTTGATCACAGGAGTCCCACTTTGAGAATAATGTTATTTTCTAATATATAATGTTAGTTTCTTTTTACTGAATAACGTTGTTTAGAAACTAACAGTTTGCAGTGGCAAAAGCTTCAACTCTCAGACTGGAGAAGGACCTGAGGGACGCACGCCCTGCATTTTGAGATACTGTGGATTCCCAGACTCATAACACATATTCTTTTTACAAAAGTATCACTGATCACATCACCATGTTAGATCTTTTTCTAGTAGTGAAATAATGGTTTTCGTTTCTTTTTTCTTTTTTTGGGCACACCAGCCAGATCCTGACTCTTCACCAGATACCTAGCGGTTTTGGACCATAGGACCGGTCAAACCCACGGGCGCCAAGGCAAAGCCTACCCGCTGTGCTATTGCTCTGGCCCCCAAAATGTTTTCTGACAGTCATGATCTCTCAATGAATTCCCACCAAACACATGAGAGAGCTTTATGCGGCAGGCTATGATATGTCCAGAGGGCCTTTGTGCCCCAAAGGCTTGATGATTCCTACTGATCCAAAGAATCCTCCGAGCTGCTTCTCCAAAATCCAGAGGCCGCAGCTGCCTGTGCTGTGATAAATAGAACTTCATAATGGATGTATAAAGGACTTTGCCCCAAGATTCTTGGGGTTTCCAGGAGCTAATTACAACCTGTCATAAAGTAGAATTTGTTTTACTCTGCATTTACCTCGCTTCAGGAGGAAAGTATCTTTTATCTTTTTATATTCTCTTGGTCATTACAAAGCTAATTTATGGCTTTTATCCATTATTTGTTTCTTAATTTTTCTTATTGATTATAGAATCCTTGAAACTTCTGATTCTCTTTTTTGATTTTGGGTCATATTCAGTAATGCTCAGGGTTTCTCCTGGCTCTGTGCTCAGGAATTATTCCTAGTGGTGCTCAGAGAACAAATGGGAGCGGGATCAAACCTAAGTCAGCCAAGTGCAAGACAAGTACCCTCCTTGCTGTACTATTTCTCCAACCCTGAAACATTTTGTATTTTTTTGGCTTTTGGGTCACATATGGTGATGTTCAGGTTACCCTGGTTCGCACTCAGAATTACACCTGAGTGCTGGAGACCACATGTGATGCACGGATTGAAACAGGGCCAGCCTATACAAGGCAAGCACCTTACCCACTGGACTATCCTAGCCCCACTTGGTTCTTAATCTTAATCTATGGTTCTTCAAAGAACTTAATGTTGAGAAAATTTTCAAATATATATAAGGAAGAGAGAATAATGTAAGAAACGCCCTTTAAACTTTCTTGTAGCCAAGGTTGTTTTAGTTAAAGTCTCTACTCATTTCTCTCACACGAAGGCTATTGCAAATCATTTCTTCTATGTAACTTCATCATGTAGCTCTGAAGGTAAGAAATCTTTGCTGTTTGGAGTTGGATGGATCTTTATTCCATTTATTCATTTATGCAGGGATTGAAGATTCTCCAACTTCTCTGCTCAGACATAAGCTCCTTGTCTCTAGAGAGCATTTGTGTTCAGCTAACAAAATATCTAAAAAACATTAAAAAACTTTCTTTTTTATACTGTGTTATACTGTGTGAGAAGGACTGAAAACAATTTAGTTCAGTATATGCTCAGTTTGCTTAGTTATTCTTAGTTAATTTTTATGCTTACAGGTTTTTTCACACTGGTGTGTATTCTGCCACCATCGTCTTAGATTGTTTGCTTTTTGGCACAACCAGCTTTGCTTTGGGCTTACTCCTGCTCTGTGCTCAGGGAATCACTCCTGGTAGGAGTTGGGCACCAAATGCAGTGCCAAGGATGAAACTCAGGTCAGGCACATGCAAGAAAAGTGCCTTGTCTACTATATTAACTCTCAAGTCCAATCACTGTTTTGATCTCCAAGCTTCTAAAATAACTCCAATAGCATAAACCTATCTCCAGTTTTCTGATTTGAGATAATTCCCAACCCAATGTGATTTAGAATTAACATAATGAATTCTACTTACAAAAGTAGAAGTTCTGATGATTGTTAGGACATTGTGAGGACAGTGAATTCATTAGACCTTGTTTATTTTTTTTCTCTCTCCCTTCTCTTTACTGATATTGCTGTTGTCACAGTACAGGGCCACACACACTTGATAATGGGGCCAGGATCATCCTTGTAAGGATGGTGGTTGGTCTAAGCAATATGGGACAGAGCCAGGTTTCAAACTCTTGGGCCCAGGCTTAGAGACAGGAGGTTGCAACTGAGTCACATCCTTGGGCTTTTAGGACTTGTTTATTTGTATTTATAATGTCAAAAAAATAATTATTTCATCTGTGGAGTAAAACGGGGATTTTTTGCTGCTGTACTCATTGCTTTCCTTATTTTCTTAGTTGACGTGGTCTCTACTTTGGCTATTCAGCACTGCTGTTCTTTCAAGGCTCAGAAACCAAGATATGTGTAATTTTCTATAATAATTCACAATTATGCCTGTCTCCATCCCAGATTACTCTGGAGGTCTCAGTCGTGAATGGATGTCCAAGAACATTTTTGTGGCTAGGTTGTGCTATGGGTTAAAGCTTTGCACTGGTATCACCTCATTGAAGAACCTAGACACAGAATCCTGTCATTCAGTCTTTTCAAACGAATGTGCAGTATACTTCCTTTCCTTACTGAGATTTCCCCCTGACTTTACTTAAGCAGTGTGGTTTACAAAACAGTTCATGATGATTTCTTACAGCATTCATATTGCAACACCAAACCTACTGCCATTGTTACCTTCCCTCCACCACTGTCTCCATTTTTCCAACCACTCCTCAAGTCTGCCCCCATAGCAGGCCCAAAATAATTTTTTTTGCTTGTTACCATTAAATGACTAATAGAATGATAAAAATATTATTTCATAAAATAATCGTGAAAAATTGTATCTCACCATGGGAACATTGAGTTCTTATCTGAGGGTGTACTAAACTATTGTTGCAAGTTAAGCCTCTGTTGTAATGATTTTGTTACTCTACATGGGTTGGTTTCTGCATTACATCCCATCTAGTCTGGTATGTTACTGCCTGGATGTCAGTGTTGCAGAGTCTGTACAAATGCTGCTGCATGCTCCAGAAAATAATCCAGAATATTTAGCGAGGCATTTAACTGGGCAGTTCAGTATTTATCTAGTCGTGGCTGCTGGGTCTTCTGGAAATACAGGGAGATGGCCCACCCCAATCAGAGAAGGCCTAGAGTTTTCAGCCACAAAGACCCATGGATCTGGAGTTTTTGCAGATTAAATTACCTGTGGTGCTCAGTCCTGAAGTAGTGTGGTCTGGTCAGAGGGTATAATGGTAGCTTTGGAGTGTGGGAGCAGCTGCTGGGCCTTTGCAGGGGCACTGACCAGACTCCCTTTGAGATCACTCCTGGATCTAGAGCTTTCAGCAGACTAGTTTCTCTGTGGCACTCAGTCTTGTGGCAGATGGTTGTACAGTATACTTTGACATTCAGTGTTTACTAATTCCATTCTCTATCTACAATTTTAATAGCTATTGAAACAAAATTTCATCGGGATTGATTTCTGACCTCCTATTTTTTAATAGAAATGATGCACTACAATGATTTTCTATTAATTAAGCAAGAAGTAGTGTTGCAGGACACCTAAAAGCCTAAAAGCCTCTGCATCTGCCCTGGATTGCCTCCTGCAGATCACTTTGTAGATAGGGGGTAGTCTAAATGTGGCAGTTTATCTGACCATGTATTCTGTACTGGCTGGTATAAATAGTCTCTCATGCTACCACAATCATCGTGGGACTAGCTAGATCTTACCAGAATATTTGCCTGGCCACGCTGGATCTCTAAGTAATTAGACCAGAGAGAAATGCTGTTTGCCTCCAAGCAAGCAAGCATGGCTCCCTGATAACTCAAAGGCAACTAAAATACAAAACTACCGTGAAGTAGACGAGACTCTTGTGAAGACTTGGAGAAATAGTTAACTGGCATTAGTATTAGTCTTTGGTACAGAGGCATGCCATCTCAGAAACCCCCTTCTCTACCCTATAAAGGCATTTCCAGGCAGATCTTGGCTCAAAACATTAGCATCTAAAAGGACCTAGGTGAGGTGCTGGGAGAAATTACCTGAGGGCATTTGACCCTCCCTGCTTCCCATAATAGTGGGAGGTCTGAGTTGCAGGGGTATAAAACTAGGCTGCTTCCTCTATCTGCTCTCTCTCTCTCTTTTTGGGCTCTCTTTGGGGGCTTGCACTCGTCTCTGGAGTCTGGTCTTTGTCTCCTCTTAACAGGACCTTTACACATGGTGACTGCCATCTTGGCCTACACGCGGCTGGGGTTCTATCCGGGAATCCTAAGCACAGGGTTTTTCCTATTGCTGATTTGTATGCCTGAACCTGTGATAAGTAAAAGCCCTTTTTAAAAACTGCATCGGATTCCTGAGTTTTCATCCATTCCCGCCCGGCTTTGGAGGTAAAAGGGAACTTGCTTCCCAGCACTGTCGGGGACTCC